>SJXQ01007760.1:341627-362139 GCA_006408695.1 Aepyceros melampus
ATGGGGAAACAGTGGCTGACTTTATTTTTGGGGCTCCAAAATCACTGCAGATGGTGATTGTAGCCATGAAATCAAAAGATGCTTACTCCTTGGAAGGAAAGTTATGATCAACCTAGACAGCATATTAAAAAGCAGACACATTACTTTGTCAACAAAGGTCTATCTAGTCAAGAATATGGTTTTTCCAGTAGTCACATATGGATGTGAGAGTTGGACTGTGAAGAAAGCTGTGCGCCAAAGAATTGATGCTTTTGAAATGTGGTGTTGGAGAAGACTCTTGAGAGTCCCTTGGACTGTAAGGAGTTCCAACCAGTCCATCCTAAAGGAGATCAGTCCTGGGTGTTCACTGGAAGGACTGATGTTGAAGCTGAGCCTCCAATACTTTGGACACCTGATGCGAAGAGCTGACTCTTTTGAAAAGACCCTGATGCTGGGAAAGATTGACGGCAGGAGCAGAAGCGGATGACAGAGGATGAGATGGCTGGATGGCATCACTGACTCAATGGACATGAGTTTGGGCAAACTCCGGGAGTTGGTGATAGACAGGGAGGACTGGCACACTGCAGTTCATGGGATCGAAAGAACTGGACACAACTGAGCAACTGAACTGAACTGATATAGATTTTGGAAAGTTGTGTTTTAATTTTAATTTTCTCAAAGTAGTTTCTGATTTTCTTTTTGGTTTCTTTGTTGACCCACTAGTTTTTTAGTAACATGTTGTTTAGTCTCATGTTTATTTTTTTCCTATTTTTCTTTCTGTAATTGATTTCTAGTTTCACATCAATGCAGATGTAAAAATGCTCGATATTATTTCAATCCTCTTAAATTGGTTGAGACTTGTTTTGTGACCAATCATTTGATTATCCTGGAGAAAGTTCTGTATGCATTTGAAAAGAATGTGTATTCTGCTGTTTTTGGATAGAATATGTGATCCTGTGAAGCTCGCTCAGTCGTGTCCAACTCTGCGACCCCATGGACTGTAGCCTACCATGCTCCTCTGTCCGTGGGATTCTCCAGGCAAGAATACTGGAGTGGGTTGCCATTTCCTTCTCCAGGAGATCTTCCCAACCCAGGGATTGAACCCGGGTCTCCTGCATTGTAGGCAGATGATTTAACATCTGAGCCACCAGGGAAGCTCAGAATATGTGATAGATATCTATTAAGTCCAATTGGTCTTATGTGTCATTTAAGACCACCTTTTCCTTACTGATTTTCTCTCTGGAGGATATGTCCATTGATGTAAGTGGTATGTTAAAGTCCCTACTATCATTGTATTACTTTCAGTTTCTCCCTTTATGTCTACTAATATTTGCTGTATATATTTACATGCTCTTAAATTAGGTGAATGTTATATGCTCTTCTTGTACTAATTCCTTTGCAATTATATAACACTCTCTTTTGTCTTTTGTTATAGGTTTTGTTTAAAAGTATATTTTGTCTGACCTGAGCATTGCTATTCCAACTTTAATTTGTTTCCACTTGCATGAAATATTTTTTCTATCCTTTCATTTTCAGTCTAAATTTGTCTTTAGCTCTAAAGAGTGTCTTGTAAGCAGCAGACAGATGGGTCTTGTGTTTTCATCCAATCAATGACTATATGTCTTTTGATTGGGATATTTATTCCATTGATATTTAAAGTGATTGTTGATGGGTATGCACTTAGTGTCATTTTATTACTTGTGTTTTGTTTTTAATTTTTTTTTTCTTCTTTTAGCTTTTTCCCTTATAGTTTGATGATTTCCTTTAGTGGTATGCTTGTGTTCATTTCTTTCTATTTTTGTGTGTATTGTAGGTTTTTGACTTGTGATTACTATGGGATTCATATATGTTTACCTATAACAATATTTCAGAGAAGGCAATGACAATCCACTCCAGTACTCTTGCCTGGAAAATCCTGTGGATGGAGGAGCCTGGTGGGCTGCAGTCCATGGGGTTGCTAAGAGTCGGACAAGACTGAGCGACTTGACTTTCACTTTTCACTTTCATGCATTAGAGAAGGAAATGGCAACCCACTCCAGTGTTCTTGCCTGGAGAATCCCAGGGACGGGGGAGCCTTGTGGGCTGCCATCTATGGGGTCACACAGAGTCAGACACGACTGAAGTGACTTAACAGCAGTATAACAATATTTACTTGTTCTAACCTGTTTTTAACTTCAAACACATTTTAAAAGATCTACCTTTTTTTTTTTTACTGCCCTCTCCTGCATTTTGTGTTTTTGATGTTATATTATACATCTTCATATTTATCCCTTACTATTTATTATAGCTATGGTTGATTTTATAATTTTTATATCTTTGTCCTTTCCTTTCAAAGTGGTTGATTCACAACCTTTACTGTATATTTATCTTTACTAGTGGGATATATCTTTACTATATATCTATCTTTCCTTGCTTATAAATTTTTCTTATTGTAACCTTTTCTTTTCCACTTGGGGAAGACTCTATAGCACTTCTTTATGGTTTAGTACTGAGGAACTGTTTTAGTTTTTGCTTATCTGAGAAGTTCTTTATCTCTCCTTCAATTATGAATGATAATCTTGCTGTATAGAATAGCCTAGGTTATTGGATTTTGTACCAAGTCTCTCACTTTTTTCCTGCAAAGTTATTACAGAAAAATCAGCTGATGTCTTATTAGAGTTGCCTTCTATGTGACTCTGTTTTTCTCTTGTTGCCTTTAGAAATCTCTCTTTAACTTTTGGTATTTTAATTATGTCTTAGTGTGGGTCTTCTTGGATTCATCTTATTTAGGATTTCCTGTTTCCTGTACCTGGATATCTGTTTCCTTCTTCAGGATCAGGATGCTTTCAGTCATAATTTCATTGAATGCATTTTTGACCCTTTTCTCTCTTGCTCTTCTGGGAGTCCTATAATGCATAAGTTGGTATGCTTGTTGCTGTCCAAGGGGTCCCTTAAACTTTTCTCATTTTGTAAAAGTTGTTTTTCCTTTTGCTATTCTGATTGGGTGAGTTCCATAATTCTTTTAGATCATTTATGCATTCTTTTTTGTCACCTAATCTGTTGTTAATGCTTTTAGTTTATTTCTCATTACAGCTATTTTACTCTTCAGGTTTGACTGGTTCTTTTTTATATTGTTTATTTATTTATTAAAATTCTCACTGTGTTCATATATTATTTTTCCAAGTTCAGTTAGTATTCTTATTACTGCTTTGAACTTTTTATCTCATAAATTTTTTATCCCTCTTATATTAGGTTTTTTTTTCAGGTTTTCTTTCTTGTTTTTTCATTTAAGAATATTCTTCTGTCTTGATATTTTGTTTCACTTTCTCTGTCTACCTATCCTAGTCTTAAAGAGTTGCCCCTGTATGGGAGCTTTCTATGCAGTCTGTGTGTGCCCACTGGCTTTGGAGGAAAGCTAATTCTGAAGTGAGCACTGGTCACATCTTCCCCCAGGGTGTGTTGTCAGCTACCACCTTGGTGGGAGGCAGCCACAAAGATGGAGGGGCTAGAGCTATAGCCAGGTGTGATCCAGGGCTTCTCTGATGCCCAATGGTAGTCCTTATCTTATCAAGTATAAGGGCAGGGCTCAAGGTGCTGGAGCAAAATCCCTAAAGGAACTGGATTTCTCTTATGTTGGTGATGGCAGTCTCTACCTTGACTGGTTAAGTGGCAGTGGGCCTTAGGGCATGGGACTTCACTTCTGTGTTGGTTTCACTTTTTCCCTGTTGTGTGTGCTTTGCTTAGAGGTTGGGTCAGGATGACAGGAGTTGATGTCACACTACTGAGCTGGTTTCACTCCTGCTGGCAATGTCAGTCTCTGTCCTGGAGCTAGGTTCACTCCTCCTAAATGCAGGTAGGGATGTGTGTGCTCGCAATGGCTACCTTATCTCTGATCAGAGATAGGGTCATGTCCAAGCTGGCTCTGTTCCAAACTGGTTAAGTGGCAGTGGGCCTTAGGGCATGGGACTTCACTTCTGTGTTGGTTTCACTTTTTCCCTGTTGTGTGTGCTTTGCTTAGAGGTTGGGTCAGGATGACAGGAGTGGATGTCACACTACTGAGCTGGTTTCACTCCTGCTGGCAATGTCAGTCTCTGTCCTGGAGCTAGGTTCACTCCTCCTAAATGCAGGTAGGGATGTGTGTGCTCGCAATGGCTACCTTATCTCTGATCAGAGATAGGGTCATGTCCAAGCTGGCTCTGTTCCAAGTTTACACACTGCCACTGGCAATGGCAGCCTCTGCCTAATGGAGAGCAGCACTGGGAGCAAGATGGGCAGGATCATGTGCCTGGTACAGGCTTAGAGTCATACTGGGGCGGTCCTGACAAGCCAGCCAGAGCACCAGCAGTTTCCAATTTGCTGCTTCTGCATTGTGACTGGGAGTAAGGAAGCATGTGTATGCTCTTCAAGAGCAGAGTCTCCATTTCTTATTACCTTCTGGTAAGTCCCACTAGTTTTCAGTCCAGCTAAGATTTGCCTTCCTGGTGTTGGACCCCAGTGCTGGGGTGTCCTATATGTGGCTTGAACCCCTTGCTCCCTGGAGAAGATCCCTTAACCTGTTGTGGTATCTCTCTCCTTTCCTGGGTCCCCAATCAGGTGTGCAGATTCCAAGCAATTGCTTCTCCTCCCTTCCTACCATATTCCATGTGATCTTTCTGTAGGGCCTTGGTTAGAGAAGACCCTTTCTGCCAGTCTCTAGGTTGTTCCAACAAGAGCTGCTCTGCATGTTGCTGTATTTTTGATGAATTCATGGAGGGAAAGGAGGTTAGTGTCCTCCTAACTCTGTCATCTGGCTGTCTACCTGCCCTGACATTAAGCCTAAATTAATGGGATTCTTCCTGGTGGCTCAGAGGTAAAGAATCTGCCTGCAATGCAGGAGACTTGGGTTTGGTCCCTGGGTTGGAAAGATCCCATGGAGGAAATGGCAACCCATTCCAGTATTCTTGCCTGGGAAATCCCATGGACAGAGGAGCCTGGCGGGCTGCAGTTCATGCGGTCACAAAGAATTAGACATGACTGAAGCCAACAAAGGTCCGTCTAGTCAAGGCTATGGTTTTTCCAGTGGTCATGTATGGATGTGAGAGTTGGACTGTGAAGAAAGCTGAGCACCAAAGAATTGATGCTTTTGAACTGGGGTGCTGGAGAAGACTCTTGCAAGTCCCTTGGACTGCAAGGCAATCCAACCAGTCCATCCTAAAGGAGATCAGTCCTGGGTGTTCATTGGAAGGACTGATGCTGAGGCTGGAAACTCCAATACTTTGGCCACTCATGAGAAGAGTTGACTCATTGGAAAAGACTCTGATGCTGGGAGGGATTGGGGGCAGGAGGTAAAGGGGACAACAGAGGACTAGATGGCTGGATGGCATCACCAATTTGATGCACATGAGTTTGGGTGAACTCCGGGAGTTGATGATAGACAGGGAGGCCTGGCGTGCTGTGATTCATGGGGTGGCAAAGAGTCAGACATGACTGAGCGACTGAACTGAACTGAACTGAACTGAAGTGACTAAACACAATAACAACAATAAAATAGGGTCAAAATGCCAATTTAATATTTTGTGAAAATTAATAAAAGTTACTAACCAACCTAGCAAGACTAATCAAGAGAAAATAAAAAGAATAAATAATATTATGAAGAAAAAGAAATATACTTAGAAATCTCACAGAACATAAACAGAAAAAAGTATATTATATTTTTTGCCTATAAAATTGCAGTTAATACATTTCTAGGAAATACAACTTATTAAAGGTGACTCAAAAAAAATATAGAAAACCAGTGTAATCCAGTAGTTAAAATCTCCCTCCTCCAAACACACACAAAAGCACCTGATCTATTGTTTACAGAAAAGTCTTCACCAAAGTTTCTTAAAATATAATTTCAATTCATATAATTACACAAAATAGAAAAAAGAAGAGAGAATCTAAAAAGGGCAACAAGGAATGCAAAATCATTGGCCAATCTGACTCATGAATATAGGTGCAAAAATTCTAAACAAAATATCTGTAAACTAAATTTAGCGATGTATACAGCAGAGTTGAGTTTATCTTGGGAATTAATTGTAGTTTTGGTCTCACGGATCTCTTTATCAGTTTATCATAAGTAAAGCTTATGGAACTATTCTCAGAAAAAATGTTTCATAAAGTAAAGTCTGTAGGGTAAAAAAGGAAAAATAAGTATGTTGAAAAACAGTTACCAAAATATAGAAAAGGAAATCTGTGATATAGGAAATATATAATTTTCCTATTATATATTAAATAATGACAGTCTAGTAACTGTCAAAATTTTGAGTAGCAATGTGTAAGTCATATTTCAAGATATCTACAGCAAATGCATTTTGATATAAAAGTATTTGTGACTTCTATTGGCACAGATACTGATTGTTCCATTGTGGTTTGTTGCTTACATTCATAATTGAAGGAAATGCTAAATTTCAGTTAAAGAATGATGAGAAGAAAGATACAATTTTTTCCCACCTAAGTTATTCTGAGTTCTGCAGTGACCCTGCAAACCCCAGATTAAAATTCTAGTTCAGATAGGAATCTTGGCTAGAGACATTTGAGGAGTCTCATCATGGAGCTAGGGGTTGCGCAAAGATGCATATTTAGAGCAATCAATGAGTGTGTAAAGTATTAGAAAAGACATTCCTATGGAACACTAAAATTTAAGAGACCCTAATCCTATCAGAGTTGGACTGAGAGTTGGACTATAAAGAAAGCTGAGTGCCGAAGAATTGCTTTTGAACTGTGATGTTGGAGAAGACTCTTGAGAGTCCCTTGGACTGCAAGGAGATCCACTAGTCCATCCTAAAGGAAATCAGTCCTGAATATTCTGGAAGGACTAATGCTGAAGCTGAAATTCCAATACTTTGGCCACTTGATGCAAAGAGCTGACTCATCTGAAAAGACCTGATTGCTGGGAAAGATTGAAGGTGGGAGGAGAAGGAAGGGGACGACAGAGGATGGGATGGTTGGATGGTATCACCGACTCAATGGACATGAGTTTGAGTAGACTGTGGGAGTTGGCGATGGACAGGGAGGCCTGGCATGCTGCATTCCATAGGGTTGCAAAGGGTCACACATGACTGAGTGACTGAACTGAACTGAACTGAATCCTATCAGAGGAAGGGACACTGATAAATAGAATGAGTTGTTCAAAACGTAAGAGGAAAATTAGAAGAGACTGGAACCAAAATATTAAAGAAGGAACTGTTTCTAGGAGGAGGAAATGGTTATAAGCATCATCAGCTTAAAAGAAATCAAGAGGATTTCAAGAAGGACCAACTTTGACCATTGGGTGTAGGGAAAAAAAATCACTGATGACTCAGGCATGATCAGGTCTCTGTAGGATAAGAGAGGAAGTCAGGTTACAGTAGTTTGAGAAGTGAATGGTGGCGAGGAGAGTTAGAAAGTAGACAAGCCTTTCTAGAAGGTAAACTTGAGGGCAAAAAGAGAGAAATGCTAGAGAAGAATCTCTAAAGTTAATGATGAGCTTTGTTTTGTCAGATGGAAGAAACCTGAGCATGTTTAAATATAGATAGAGAAGACTCCAAAGAAAGGGACATATTAACTGGACATCCAAGATGTTTCATTCACATGTTTACTGTCTCTATGTGTCTTAGCGTCTATCTGTATCTCTCTGATACTGCCCTCTGTCAGCCCTCCTCTCTCTAAATGGCACTACATTTTCTAGACCCTCTTCATATGGCTTGAGGTTGTCTTAGCATGAAGGTCTTTGGAAGGCATACTTCTATGATGAATTGTTTCCAAGAAGCAAGAAGCAGGAAGCATAAGTTTCCAGTCTACTAAGGGCTATACTCAGCCCCATTGTCCCTCAGCAACATCTGGGGTGATTGTTAAAGATGCTGATGCTAATTCTGAATCAGAAAGTGTTGCGTGGTGCCTGACATCTATTTTCAGCAAGCTCTACACAGGCTTAGCACATCCAGGTTTTGAAATTACAGGGTTAGGAAGCTAGAGGAGAAACACCGATTGCTACAGTTGGTTCTCAACATGAACCCTCTCCTCCCCTTCCTTGTCAAACCTCTCTTTCCTTTTAAAGATCACAAATGTCCATTTTGACTTCATGATTATGGGAAACACTCCTTTGTTTTAGGATCATATTTCTTAAAGGAGAAAACCTCCTTTCTTTCTGACTGATTCAAAATTACCAAATCAAACTAATCCAAAGTTGAACACAGATTTTACCTGTCAAATATACTCTTACTAAGGAGACTTTATTTACATGAAGAATTTTTAAATGGTCAACTTTTCCTTTGAATCTCGTGTTTCTATAAATAAGCATCCCATCTCTATTTTTTACCACTCTCCCATTGTCAGACTGGCCTGACAGTCTATGGACTCACCTTTGATTCTCTGGTCTCCTTACAAAATACAAGGATGGGCTGTTCTCTTCCTCCTCATAGTACATGTCAGCAGAACCTCAAACTATCCATTTTCTCTGACCCTAACTTGAGCAGCTGAAAAGCTACTATAGAAAATCAAATCATCAGGCTGACTGATTGACATTAAAAACATGAACACAAAGCTCAATCATGCCAGGCAATCTTAAGAATACCTGTAAGTTTAGTTTTGTACTTTTCAAAAATAGTGTTCTATTTCATGTCTATACCTCCAAATCAGATTGCAACATCTCACACTTTTCTGAATATATGAAAGCCATCCAGGAACTTACTTATCTTTCTACCATCAAATCAATAAGCTGTCTGCAATGATATCTCTTTCCCAGGTTTTTCTATGTATTTACAACAGAAGTTGCCTCCTTCTCCCCACCAGAGAACCATACTTCCATGAGTAAACTGGATTTAAACACCTCTGTTCTTAAGGACAGTTCTTTGGTTTTTCTTCTCCCTTGCATCAGGAATTTCTTTTTCTACTGGATTATTCCTATCAGCCTACAAGCATTTTCTAGAATGGCCTGCCTTTTTTTTCCCTTAACCCCTCCTTACTTCATATATCTCTCTAGCAACTGCTTCATTTTAGACTCTTCCTAGCAAAAATCCCCTTTTTCTTACTTTTTATTGGAGTATAGTTGCTTTACAATGTTGTGTTAGTTTCTACTGTATAGCAAAGTGAATTCGCTATACATATACAGATATCTCCTCTTTTTTGGATTTCTTTCCCATTTAGGTCACTACAGAGTACTGAGTAGAGTTCTCTGGCCATAGGTAGGTTCTCATTAGTTACTTATTTTATACATAGTATCAATAATGTATATATGTCAATTCCAATCTCCCAATTCAAGCCACTCCTTCCACCCCCCATGGCATCCATACATTTTTTTTCCTCTGTCTATGCCTCTGTTACTGCTTTCTAGCAAAAACTCTTGAAAATGGCCTTCATAAAGTATTCACAACTCTCCTGCAATTCATTCTTTGTATCAACTCCTTATTGACTATAGTTGACCACTTCTGCATTCTGAAATCACTCCCCTTTCTCAGCCTCTGTGTGGAATACCACATTCTTCTAGCAGGGGGCAGCTTCTGAAATAACTGCCAATCATCCTCACTTCTGGCAGTCATGCCTTTGTGCGATCCTCTGACCCTGAGCATGAGCTAGACCTAGCAACTTGCTTCTAAATGAATGTGTGTGTGCTAAGTCACTTCAGTCGTGTTCGACCGTTTGCAGTGCTATGGACTGCAGCCCACCAGGTTCCTCTGTCTGTGGGATGTTCCAGGCCAGAATACTGGAATGGGTTGCCATTTCCTTCTCAAGGGGGATCTTCCCAACCCAGGGGTGGAACCTGCCTCTCTTATGTCTCCTGCATTAACAGGCAGGTTCTTTACCACTAGTGCCACCTGGGAAACGAATAGAAGCAGAAGTGATACTTCTGAGATTAGATTAGAAAAGGCTCTGGCTTCCAACTCTCTCACTCTCCCTGGTTTGCTCTTTTTCATTTTGATGGAAGCTGACTGTCATGTTGTGAACCTCCCTAAGAAAGGCCCCTGTGGTTAATAAAAAAATATTTAAACTAAAAGAGGTCTCTGGAAAGCAGGCAGTGAAGAACAGAATCCTGCCAACTACTACTGGGTGAGCCTGGAGGCAGACCCTCCCAGTGAAGTCTTGCAGTGACAGCCTCAGCCAACACCTCAGTGACAGCCTGTGAAAGACCCCGGGCCAAGGATCAGTCAAGCTGAGCCTAGATTTCTGAAACACACACATCATGAGAAAATAAATATATGTCCTTTTAAGTTGCTAAATGTTAAGGTAACATGTTGCACAGCCATAGATAGCTAATAGAAGGGAGTTTCCCTCAGGGTTCAGCGAACTACAGCAACGGGCCAGATCTAGCCCACCACTTGCTTTTGTCCTATCTGTGAACCAAGGGGCTTCCCGGGTGGTGCTGGTGGTAAAGTACCTGCCTGTCAATGCAGGAGACCTAAGAGGCGTGGGTTTGATCCCTGGGTCAGGAAGATCCCCTGAAGGAGGGCATGACAACCCATTCCAGTATCCTTCCCTGGAGAATCCCCATGGACAGAGAAGCCTGGCAGGCTACAATCCATATGGTGGCAAAGAGTTGGACATGACTAAAGTGACTTAACACATACACCCACATGAGCTAAGGATGGTTTTCATATTCTTATATGGTTGAATTTGAATAAAAAGGATAATAATATTTCATGAATTGAAAAAGTTATGTGAAATTCAAACATGCCCATAAATAAAATTTTATTGGACCATAGCTACATTGTCTGTAGTGTCTTTGGTTTGCTTTTGTATTGCAACTGCAGAGTTAAGTAGTTGCTCAATGACTTGAAGATAAGCTATTTACTATCTGACCCTTAACAGAAGACACTTTCCACTCTTTTTCTGTCTTCTTTGTGGCTCCACCTCTTCTGGTCTATCTCTAAATGTTGGACTCTGTCTCCATCTCTTTATCTATACACACACACACATATAGAAATAATATGCACATTGTAACATATGATAACACTGTATATTAAAGATATTAGATGTTATATATGTTATATATGTTACTGTCTTCCTATCTGATGCTTGTGCTTCTGTATCTAATAAGCTTCTCAAACTTAACATATTGAACATAGGAGCCCTCTGCTGCCAGCTACCTCCAAAAGTTGATTTTCTTCTATTCTTCCCCATCTCAGATGATGACACTATCATCTACTAATCTGATCTAGACAGACATGAATGACCCTTGATTTCTCTCTGTTGCTCATTTTGTACATATAATCCAGCAATAAGATCTATATATTTTATTTCCAAAATATATTTTGGAATATATTCAGTCCATATCAGTTAGTTCCCTAAACACAGCATCCATTTCATTTTTTCTTATAATTTATCAACGTGCATGCATGCTCAGTCACTTCAGTCATGTCCAACTCTCTGCGACCCCATGGACCGTGGCCTGCCAGGCTCCTCTGTCCATGGGATTCTCCAGGCAAGAACACGAGTGGGTTGCCATTTCCTTTTCCAGCAAGAAAGTATGAAGTGAGTGAAGTGAAGTAGCTCGGTCATGTCCGACCCTTTGCAACCCCATGGACTGTAGCCTACCAGGCTCTTCCGTCCATGGGATTTTCCAGGCAAGAGTCCTGGAGTGGGTTGCCATTTCTTTCTCCATCATTTATCAACAGTATATACTTATTTTACTTAATTAATAATGTATTTTCTATCTCTGCAACTAGAATGTAAACTCCCTGAGGAGAGGCCATCTCTGTCTTATTCACTATCACATCTCTAGGGCGTTGTCCACTGTAAGTACCAGGGCAGTTGATAAATATTTTTGAATAAATAAAGTGGGAGATAGTTGCTATGTGGCTATAGTTCAAAAGGGCATTAATGCACCTTTAAAAAGTTGTACTTATCTTTTGGTTAACTATAACTACATTTAACAGAAGCAAGCAAATAGCTTCAACTCTTAAAAAATGGGTAATGCTATGAGGAAACTAAAATTGAAAAAAGACACATGTACAACAATGTTCTTTGAAACAGTATTTATAACAGCTAGGACATGGAGTTCAATTTCTGGGTCAGGAAGATCCCCTGGAGAAGGGATAGGCTACCCACTCCAGTATTCTTGGGCTTCCTTTGTGGCTCAGCTGGTAAAGAATCTGCCTGCAATGTGGAAAACCTGGGTTTGATCCCTGGGTTGGGAAGATCTCCTGGAGAAGGGATAGGCTACCCACTCCAGTATTCTTGGGCTTCCCTTGTGGCTCAGCTGGTAAAGAATCCACCTGCAATGCGGGAGACCTGGGTTCAATCCCTGAGTTGGGAAGATCCCCTGGAGAAGGGATAGGCTTCCCCCTCCAGTATTCTTGGGCTTCCCTTGTGGCTCAGCTGGTAAAGAATCTGCCTGCAATACGGGAGGCCTGGGTTTGATCCTTGGGTTGGGAAGATCTCCCCTGGAGCAGGGAAAGGCTACCCACCCCAGTATTCTGGCCTGGAGAATTCCATGGACAGTCCATGGGGTCGCAAAGAGTCGGATACAACTGAGTGACTTTCACTTTCACTTTCAGGACATGGAGGCAACCTAGATGTCCATCGACAGATGAATGGATAGAGAAGCTGTACCTTTATACAATGGAACACTGCTAAGCCATAAAAAGGAAAGAATCTGCCTGCAATACGGGAGGCCTGGGTTTGATCCTTGGGTTGGGAAGATCTCCCCTGGAGCAGGGAAAGGCTACCCACCCCAGTATTCTGGCCTGGAGAATTCCATGGACAGTCCATGGGGTCGCAAAGAGTCGGATACAACTGAGTGACTTTCACTTTCACTTTCAGGACATGGAGGCAACCTAGATGTCCATCGACAGATGAATGGATAGAGAAGCTGTACCTTTATACAATGGAACACTGCTAAGCCATAAAAAGGAACACACTTGTGTCAGTTCTAATGAGGTGGAAGAACCTGGAGCCTATTATACACAGTGAAGTAAGTCAGAAAGAGAAAACCAGTATCATATATTAGTGCATATACATGGAATCTAGAAAGATGGTACTGATGAACCTATTTGCAGGGCAGCCTTGGAGACACAAAGAGAACCGACCACAGACACGGGCAGTGGAGAGGAAGATGAGGGTGAGATGAATGGAGAGAGTAATGTGGAAGCATATACACTACCCTGTGTAAAATAGATGGCCAATGGAAATTTGCTGTTTGACTCAGGAAATTCAAACCAGGGCTCTGTAACAACTAAGAGGGGTGAGAAAGGGCTAGAGGTGGGAGGTGGGAAGGAGGTGAAAGAGGGAGGGTATGTATATATACCTACAGCTGATTCATGTGATGTATGGCAGAAATGAAACCAATATTGTAAAGCAATTGCCTTTCAATTAAAAAAAAAACAGTGATGAGGGGAGAAGATTGTTCCTCTATTTTTAACTAGAGTAGTTCACTAAACAACATATTTTGGGAGAACAGTTATGTTTTGTAATGACTGAAGAAGTAGACTGTAATTTATACAGACACATTTTTGCTACTGTTTAAAATGTCTAAAAATCTGTTGTCAGTGACCTGTGCCATACAAAAACATCACTAAAAATTATTCAGTGCTATCTCAGTTTAACAAGTATATTAGGCAAAGCAAGAAAAATCCAGATAATTAATAGAAATAAATGAAAAAAGCTGCATGGGTATCTAACTAATAATTGCATTACTATGAGGTTTTGTTACTACTCACACAAACGAAAGATAATTCCTTCTATGGTCAACTGAGTTTATCATATTTTCTTTTGATTTTATAACCCAGTAGTAGTATATGTATGTTTTGATTTCTAATTAATGCCGAACATTATATGATTAGGATACTGCAGTGTACCTTAAAACTATTCAGATGTGCACACTGTCCTTCCTTACAGGAGGATTTCATTTGCTCACACTATTGAACGCAAGCATGGCCATGACTTGCTCTGGCCAGTGAAAAGTGAGCAGGGCTGACATGTACCCCCTTTGAGCAGAAGCTTTAAGAGTCAGTATATGCTTTGCTCTACTTTCTTTTCCTTCAACCAAAAGGCCAGAAATACTTCAGATGGAGGTTGCTCCATTGGTTTGAATTCTTGAATAAATTCTATGTGGAGGACAGCTATGGCCCACCAGAAATGGACATAAACTTTCACTACTCTAAGCCATTACAATTTTACAGTCATGTGTTACTAGAGCAAAATCTAACCTACCCCTATCTTTGAACATTACATACATTTGTAACAAATACAGTAAGATCGTACATTGACAGAGTGTTGCCTAGGAGAAGCCGTTTTGGATTAGTAAGAAGTCAGAGCTATAGAATATTTTAAAGAAATCAAAACTCATTATTTCCAAATCTAACATTAACCTAACTAGAAGACTAATTAGTAGTTACATTCTATTAAAAAGGTGAGACTTTGGCAGAATCTGTTTAATCAAACAATGCAATCTATAATGAAATATTGCAATGTAATAAGAAATGAAAGACTTCGTGTGTCATTTAGTTAAGTGATGTGCCATTTCACAAGTTTATCACTGGTCAAAGTGTGTAGCTAAAGAAAGAACGTGTAGCTAGAGCAAAGGTGTTGGACTGGGGCTGGGGGTAATTAGTAGATGGAATGATGGAGAGAGTGTAGGAACTTGAAAAACAAGGAGGATACTGAAGTGACATAAGGAATATCACTGGAGAATTATACTGTGTGATTTATATGGTTGACTTTCAAGCAATGCTTACTATAGAAGCTTTGTAATATTACTCTAGTTTCCAAACAAATCAAAGCTATGGAACTCAATAGAGGACGGGCGGAGGGCTAGAAACAAACTCTAGGGATTAATTTTTGTTTACTGACCTAAAACACTTGTTATATTTTACATGAAACAAATTCTCACCAGAGAAATGACACTCTGAAGGCAAGGTAATTAACATATCTAAATTTGGTTCAGAGAGCCTGATTCATAGCCTTCGGGTGGAGCTTCACCAAGGGATTAAATGCTCTGTGTGTGCTTCATAATTTTGGTAGTAAATGCAAACAACTTAATATTCATTGGAAGGGACTACTGGAAGGGACTACTGTGGTGTAAACACTGGAGAATATGACAAAATTCACCATGCAGGGTGCATCCATCCTTTTGTCCAAAGCTGTAATTCAGGGCCAACCAGAAAGCTTTGCAGGATTTCAATATGAATGAGAGGCACCTGTGACTGTGAGGACACTGAGCTAATGAGAGATGGTTGAAAAGCCGCTGCTCAGCAGCACTCAGGGTAATTTCCTCAAAATCTTTCAGTGGTTCTCACATTTCACTTCAGGCCAAACAGTACAAGCGGAGATGTGGTTAGAAATGATCAATGAGCGAGGAATGCCAGAGAAACTGAATGGCCTGGAAAGAAACTGGGAAGTCTCCCAGTTACAGAAGAAAGTCAGTAAAATAGAGCTTGGAGGTAGAATGCAGGGCACGGAGATGAAAAATGCCTGAGGCATGGCAAAATAATATACCAATGCCGACGAGCCGCCAGGAAAGACATGTGCAGGAAAAGCAGGACAATCAGAGCACGAGCCCTGCCAGATCAACACTGAAAACATTTATAACTGTGTGCCAGACTTTTAGAATTTATTTCAAGGATCAGAGAAGTGTATAGGAAAGAGATGGGGTGGAAGGAGTTGGAGAATATTTAGAATTCAATTCAGTAGTGATTATTGAAGTGGTTGAATATGCCTACCTCTTAACATATTCCTATAGTTTTCTTTAAAATATTTTTTCCCTCTAACTCAAGGATTGGGATGTAATCTGTCCAAGGCTCTGAGTCAGGAGTGGGTATTGAGCTACAGTTAATAGTTACTGGGGAAAACCTGTTTCTCCTTGAGTAACTCTGTACCAGCGAGGTTTCCAGGTTACTAAAAGGGCTACCATGGGTTCCTGAAGCTTCCCTTTTGAGAACAGAATCCAGCTCCTCACCATGACTTTTCTTTTTTTTTTTTTGGTTGCACCACGTGACATATGGGATTTTAATTTCCCTACTAGAGAGCCAATCTGTGTCCCTGCATTGGAAGCATGGAGGCTTAACCACTGGACCACCAGGTAAGTTCCACATCTTTTTAAAGATGTTTGATTGTTGGAGTGGGTGCTCAGAGTCTACCAATGAGAGGTCAGCAGTTCATCCTAGACTTCCACCATATAGCTTCTCTTTCCACCAAGCACAGAGATGCTCCTGCTCAAAGGGAAGAATTCTTCTGATTATGGAGGGATGGGAAGAGCTTCTTCAGATGCCATTGCAGAGGTCCAGGTCTTAACGGAGCTGTTGTAAACATGTGTTTAAAAGAAGAGATTACCCGTTTGTTGTATTTGTTTACTACTTAAAGGCTTTGAGGAGACAGACTAAATGGATATACATACCACAGAGGAATTTAATCAAACATAAAAGATTTAAAGTGAGCTAAGGAGAGGATGGAGATGAGGGAAATGCAGGCTAACAGTTACTGCCATTGAACTCTAAAATTAGCTCAACTTCTTGGCATTGAAAACACATTAGGAACACAATGGCTATATAGTTCTCACGGTCTGATAAAACTAAGCACACTGGTTCCTTACAAGAGACAAGACTTCCTCAGGCTCTACTTTCACAGGTACCTTCTAGATAGCTCTCAAGTTCTCCTTTCCATCATCATTGCCACAAACCCAGCCCAAACTCCTGACTGAATTACTTTAATCATCTCCAATCACAGTCTTCTCCAACTCTTAGCATAGCCTCGAGTCACAGAAGTGGTCTTTTTAAATGCAAATAGGAGATCACATCTCATTGTTTTTTAAAAACTGACATACAACATTGTTTTAGGTATATGGACATAATGATTTGATATAGGGATATACTGCAAAATTATTACCATGATAACTTTAGTTAATACCTATCATCACACATAGTTATTTTTTTTTCCTTATGCTGCTGCTGCACCTCATTAATGACAAAGTCCAAAATCCCAAGTGCTGCATACAAGACACAGTCTGGCCCCAGCCTACATCTCTAGTCTAATGACAACATAGGTCTTACTTTTCCCTTTATGAACTCTCTCCCCTTGTTGCAACCTTCTTAGTAGATAACTCACACTATTTTACACAAGGGTATCATATAGGTTTTACCCATCTGAACTTGAAAGCATTCAAGTTCTTTTTTTGGACCAGATTTTAGCATAGGCCAAGGTGGTTCTTTAAGGAATGACAGTTCTGTAGCAAAATGGCTGAGACTCAGTGCATTGTCAATTATTAGGTGTTTTTTTTTTTTTTTTTTTCATAAATATCAGTAGCTTTTAATAGCTACTTGGGCTTCCCTGGTGGCTCAGATGGTAAAGAATCACCTGTGATGCCAGAGACCTGGGTTAGATTCCTGGGTTGGGAAGATCCCCTGGAGATGGGCATGGCAACCCACTCCAGTATTCTTGCCTGGAATATCCCTATGGAGGGAACTGGGGTACAGTCCATGGGGTCACAGAGAGTTGGACACAACTAAGCAACTAAGCACAATAGCTACTTAAGCAAATTAAGGAATATAGAGCCATTCCCTAACCTCACTACCACCACATGTGAAAGCAAGAGTCAGACTGAGTTCTACGACACTTAAACATTTATGTGCAGGCAGGTACAGAGACAGTCACATAATATGCTTTGGAAGCTCAGTGATGCCAGCTTTTGACCCTTTCAATTTCACATTCTCTTGTTCTAGTCCTGGGATGCTGCTAATCTTAGCTGGGTTTGGGCAATATGTTCTCCAAGTTAGTGGCTGAAGACAAGACTGGTTCAGAATTAAGCCTTATACTCCATTCTGGAGGTTATAGGCTTTCATGTAAAGGTGTAAAGGATTCCCTCCACATCTTAAACACTACTTATTGATCGCCTGAAAAATAATTTGTGATGTCCATTGTACTAACTAAAAAAGTCCAGTGTTAACTGAAGATAAAGATAAATGTTGGGAAAGGCAGTCTTTCATCCCCAACTTGGCTGCATAACAATGGGCCTGGAGCCTGGAGCACTTCTTTCCCAGGAGAGAAAGAGCCCACTCAGCCTGTGCTGGGCTCATCGCCTCTCTTGGCTCCATCATCAGCCCCATCTCTTTTTAACCTTCAGCCTCTTGTCCGTAGCACCTCTTTTTTCTCATCATATAGACATAGTCATCTCTTCTTTTAACCCATGACTTTCTTTAGCTTTTCCCCCATGTTTCTTCAATCTCTACTTTCCTATTTTCTATGGACCCTCAATCATCCACAAACAGGTTTCCGCCTGTCTTTGGTCCCCATGAAAAGCTTCTTGCCCAAGTCACTTAGAATCAAGTTATTTTTTTGGTCTGAAGCAAAGAGTTCAAGTTTACAGAGTTGCATATTAACTAAGGTAGGTGAGGATTTGCTGTGGAAATCTAATCTTTAAATTTTAAAGGTATTACATAATAAAGATTGATTTTTTGCTTAGTAAAAGAATCCGCCTACCAATGCAGGAGATGCTGGTTCAGTCCTTGAGTCAGGAAGATCCCCTGGAGGAGGAAATGGCAACCCACTCCAGTATTCTTGCTTGGTGAATCCCACAGACATAGGGCCTGGTGGGCTACCGTCCAAGGGATCGCAAAGAGTCAGACACAGCTGAGCACACTAGCACACACTCTAGGTTTGTCATAGCTTTCCTTCCAAGGAGCAAGCATCTTTTAATTTCATGGCTGCAGTCACTGTCTGCAGTGATTTTGGAGCCCAAGAAAATCTGTCACTGCTTCCACTTTTCCCCCTTCTGTTTGCCATGAAGGCATGCGACCAGAAAGTCTTTTTTTAATGTTGAGTTTCAACCCAGCTTTAATGTATTAAACACTGGATAAATGGTGGCTATGATATGGGAATGGTGGTGATGATGTAATCTCTCTATTCCTTGCTAATTTCAAAGGTTACTGCTTCACACCCTATTTCCAACCAACTGTTCACTTTTAAGACTCAAAGGAGAAGAGACTTCCGGAAGTTTTCTCACACGTTTCCCTCCAAATTTCAAGTCCTTTTTCAGATGTTATTTGTTTTTCCGACTCACTAGGCTGTGAATTATTAATACAAAACAAGGACAAGATCTTTCTCTTCTCTGTATATTCCCAGGACCACCACTAGGGCTCATTATACCTGAAATGCTCTGACTCAATCAGTAAGTGAATGAATCAGTAAGTGACTTAATCAGTAAGTGTGCTGACTCAATCAGTAAGTGAATGAATATTAGTAATATGCAATGGCAATCCACTCTAGTACTCTTGCCTGGAAAAATCCCATGGATGGAGGAGCCTAGTGGGCTGCAGTCCATGGAGTCCTGAAGAGTGGGACACGACTGAACGACTTCACTTTCACTTTTCACTTTCATGCATTGGAGAAGGAAATGGCAACCCACTCCAGTGTTCTTGCCAAGAGAATCCCAGGGATGGGGGAGCCAGGCGGGCTGCTGTCTATGGGGTCGCACAGAGTCGGACACAGCGACTTAGCAGCAGCAACCAGGCTTGCCAGTAATCTCTCTCTCATTTGGTAACACGTGGGGCTGTGGGCCTTTAAAAGTCTTTGGACATACCGTGTGAATGAAACGCAAATCAGCCAGGGAATTTTCAAGATGAAATCTATGTAACAAACCTAGCCAACATTTTAGGGACAAAATTATTCTTAGGGTAAAAAGTAAAACAATACATGTGACTCCAAACTTTGAAGACATCCTTTAAAAACCACATTCTAAATAAATGCATCTAAATTTGCACAGGAGAGAGGCAGTGGGAAGTATGAATTGACGGAAGTCACAGTTTGAACTTATTATTATCAAGGTAAGACACTTTCCAAAATGAAGCTGCCTTGTGGTTAACTAGAACATTTAAAGACACACAAGCTTTTTTCATGTGTTCAGTTTCTATTCAGCAGACTGTTAATAAATTGAAAAATACCCCCCACTTCTAGGGGAAAAAAAAAAAGGGCAGCTGTAATCCTAAGGAATTCAGAGTTCTCACCCTGGTCTCTCTGAAGAGTCCCTGGCCACCTTTGCTTTGGTGGTGGCTCTCTTTCTGGAATTTTGACCCAAGCACCTGTTACTTGCCATTTAATCAACTCCAACTAAGATCCCCTTTCCTAAATCAAAATTTATTAGATCACCTCTTCTAAAGTGGCTCCTAAATCAAATCTTACCAAAAAACAGTGACTGGAAATGAATTGCTGGAAACTGAGAAATTTTGTAAGGGTCTTCCAAAAAAAACTCATTCCCTTTCCTCTTAAAAACAAACAGGGGCCACATTTCATACACAAACAACGCCTTCTTTAAAAGGTGCCTTTTCATTTGCACGTCTCAGTAACACATGCGACTTTCTCTGATGGTTATACCCCTCCAGGACACTAGTGACTCCCATTCACGTCCCCTGGTGGCCCCGAAGTGACGTCAACCCCGGAGAGCCAGGGGTCGTCCAACAGGTGGTCCGCCGGGCGCTCTCCAAATGTGAGCTCCTCCTGCGCTCTGTGCCCGGCTCCAAGCTCCCCTAGGGCTGCGCAGGCTCCCGGACTACGGCCGGGATCCCCTCGCCCCCGCACCCCTCCTCCTCCCGCTACGCGTCCCCTCCCCTCGCCAAAGCTCGGACTCTCGGGT
>SJXQ01007760.1:362734-531097 GCA_006408695.1 Aepyceros melampus
CACCGCTATCGTGGTGTTCCTCCCCATCCCATTCCACCAGCTTCCTCTTCCCCTCTTCTTTCTACAAGTGGTAGGGCTACCTTGAATTTCAGGCCTTTCTGTAGAAATCCTGAAGTCACCTCGGGTCTTAGCCGAAATCTCAGCCCCGCTCCCGAGGTCTCTGGGCTCGCTGGACCAATTCCACTGGGTTTCCAAAATTCAGCGTCTCTACCCGCCCGCTTCTGTCTCGGAGGCCGAGAGATACCCGCTCCCTGGAAAGTTTTTGGCTTGAAGAGCCTCGCGCTCCCGCTTTGGGGGTTTTGCCTCTCAAACCTTAACGTCGGTCGGGGCGATTGGAGAACACGCGCAAAGATCTTTGGAAAAAGAGTTGCGCCAAGTTTTGGCTTTCTCCACTCTTAAAATTTGGATCGCTATGGCGCAAGAAAAGCGACGCCGGCTTTTTCTTCGGGCTGAGCTAGAACAGTTGAATTAGCACCTGGAGTAGGAAGTTCACCAAATAAATGAGAATTTACCCCAGATGCTTTGGTTTGCTTGTTTTAATTCCCACATAAAACCGAAGTGTTGTGACTGGGAAGAGAATGCGGACAGTTTAATTCTATGTTAGCTAAAACTTACGGAGGGGCTGCCGAAGCCTTGAGAAGGGGAAAAGCGTCTTAGTGACTCAAAAGCTGAGATCCAGTCGGATTAATTTTTTTTTTTTTTTGGCTGCGTCCTTAGACGATCTTAATTCATTCTTTTAATCCTGATGGGTTTGTCCAGAATGACTAATCGACGCTTTTTCAGCAGATTTCATTGTCCCAGCAAACTGCCAGATCAAATTTATTGCTAATGACTTTATAGAATTGAACATGTTTAGAACCTGTCCTGGTCTTTCAGTTTGAAATGGTTACTAACAGAATGGAACAAATATAATTATATGAGCACCGGTCTCATTCACACAGTGTAAAACCTAAATTCTAAGCATTTTTGCACCCTGGGAGAGGAACAAATACAGTTAAAGGCAAAGTTTATGTGCCTTGGAAATCTGGGCGCTCTCTCCTTTTTGAAGTATTCGGAAAATTAGAAACGTATATAACAGGTCCGTTTAAACAAGCACTAGTAAATAATGTCTCATAAAAGTAACATTTTCAAGAAAATTTAGTGATTTCTGTGGTTTCTGATGGCTTGGCATTATGTTCATGGAAGTTACTTTTCAAGGATTCTTAAGTTGCTCTTGATCATGAATGGCTACTCCAAAAAGCTAATTTCAACCTTTGTAGATTTTACAGGTTAGATTTAAGTAAACCAAATGCAAAGCAAATACAGATATTTCAATAACTCTGAAAAATTATTTTTTATACCTTCTCTTTTCATTCAGAATATTGCAATGATTCAGTAAAGGGTATAACTACATTCTTTTTGTTTTCAAGAACATATTCATTCTGTACACTTATTGAAACATTAAAATGCAAAAATGCTTTTTGGAATAATTGAGAATGTGAGAATTTAAATTTCACTTTGAAGTATTTTAATATAGCTTTAGGCCCATATATCTCCTAATATTTTATTCAGTCCTTATTAAAGATTTGATGCTTTCTGAGGTTAATTTTTATTTGAACAAATAACTTTTTATTTTAAAAAATCATTCTTGTAAAGAGTGCATTTAATTTTTGAAACTCAAAAAATATCTTAAGCAAATTAAAACCCTGTAAATTTGTGCTCATGAATATGCTTAAAAACATTTTTTAATAATTTGACAGAGAATACAGTTTTGTGAGCACCGCTCCTGTTTTGTCCTTCCAAATGACAGATTCTTGTCTTGCCAAATGTTGTGGGAATTCTTTTGTACTGTGTAGAATTATGTAGTTATAATGAGTGCTGACAATGTTCGCTATCACCTGAAAATTAGATGAGGATGAAATAGTGATTGACGTTCTATAAAGAGTAGAAAGGAGATTTAGAAAGGTACTGTTTTTAGAACGATAACAGTATTTCTTTCTGAAACATCAGTGAACAACCAGTTCTGATCTTCTGTGCATTAACTTAGTGGATCACCGAATGTGACTTTTAATATTTCAGTGTATTGATTACCTGTTTTCCCCCTCAACCTTAATTTGTTGAGTGCACCAGTATAAATATTGAGTAAGAAAGCCTCAGAGTTGTTTTTAAGTGCATTGGTGAAAGACAGCACCATTTAACTAGGGGATTTATGCCACTGCATGCATTTCTGCTTCATTATTTCTGTTACCCACTATTAATTATACCATATAGTTCATTCATTCAGCAAATGCTTACTGACTGTCTCCCATGTGTCCAGACTTTGTTCCAGGCCATTGGGATAATCAGGGAACAAAACAGATGACCGTCTCTGCCCCTGTGGAGCTTACAGTCCATGTTCTGTCCTACTTTATGGTTTACCAAGCATTTTCATAATTGTTAGCTGCTTTAATCCTCATAATAGGCCAATTTTTTCTACAAATGATTATTCCACTTGCTAACTTTTTTTTTGTCTGAAGTATCAATTTAAAAACTGTGATCTTGTGAAAAAGAAAAATGTTGCCCCATATTCTGTGATCTTGTGAAAGAGAAAACTATTGCCCCAAATATTCCTTACACTAGTTTTTCACTGAATAGGAACTAATGAGGGCTTATGGGATAACCAATTGCATGTATCTTCATAATAAATCAAATTGGGATGCTATATCTGAGCCCATAGGAAATTGGTCTTTCCCTTCATCTCGTTACATGTCTGAAAGATGGTGACAGTTAAACAGTAACACAGATTTACAGATTATGAATGAAATTTAGCTTTCTGTGCTTCATTCCTAAAAACTGGCAAGTCTTTAAGTATTTAGAGTTAAAAAAAAAAAAGGAACACTCCATAGCTATATGTTGTCAAGTTGTGTATATAGAGTAGTTTAAAAACTTTAAAAATCAGAGCACATTCTCCAAGATTTGAGAGGGGCATGTTTAATGTGATAACAGGTAGTGAGTAGATTCACCTCCAGATGTATGTGAAAAAGAGAAGCTTGGATGTCATAGTGTGTTGGTGGAAATCAGGTTTGTCAAGTAAATCCTAATAACCACCAGAGATCTTCCCCAGAAGTTCGTTAATGTCATCATTTGGTGGCTTTCGTGCTAGATTCAGATATCCATGCTTTTGTATATTAAAGAAGGTCTTGAAAATGTAAAAATCTGAACAATTTAAATTTCCTTTAGTTATGCAACCTATTTTCTTCAAAGTGGAACAAATAGCCCTGCTTTTCAGTGATATTTGGTATTTTAAACATTTTAGATAATGTTTGAAATAAAGATAATTTCCTGAATGTAATTTAGTGATTATTAAGTCTACTTCTTGTGCTGCATATAAAAGGATTAGAAAGCAATTTTTTATTCTGAAGAGTTGAGTTAAACTGTCCTTTTTTAAAAAGTAATTTTGTCCAGTAGGTTGTACCATATAGTAGTACAAGCATGGAATCAGATCCATCTTACTTTTTCTGGTACCCTGTTGAGTTTCTTATTACTAATAATACCTCGTGTGCACTCTGATTTTCTTGTCCACCTCACAGTCCCAGCTACTATTTACTTATTAATTTTGACTCTGTCTTAAACTACCCACCTTGTATTTTGTGTCCCAACTGGTAGTTTTTTTCCGTTTTCACTGAGATAGAGTGAAAGTGTGACATAAAATAGCTTCTCTTATGCCTTAGGCACTTTGAGGAGGGAAGAGAAAATGGAGCATCTTGTGTTCTAGGTGGGGATTCCAGTCCAGCTGAACATTTTGTGATCTAATTTATGAAGCTAGAGTTTGTTATTTATTTGAGCTAATGCTTCGCTCTAGCTTTGTTTTGGCAAATTAAAATCACGGAATCTTGACTGTTGATGATGCTGACCCAGAACCAAGACAAAGACAATGGGGGATCCAGAAGAGGATAATGATGGGCCCATAATAGTAGTTCCTTGCTCAGACCGTCACCCGAAAAACATCCTTTGGTGGAACTGTAGATAATGCCCAACAATATTCTTATTACACTTGTATTTTTAAAATAAGCTGCTTAACATATTTGGATTTATATTAACATATTAATAACTTTCGCCTGGTTTATAAGGAATCAGTCTGAATAAATTGCTATATGGTCCCAAACTTCATAAACTTCTTCAGGTTCAGGAAGGTTTTGCAGTGCAGAAGACCAGTTGTACTAACAGACAGTCTTTTTACTTCCAGTTTTGGATTGAGAAAACCACACTGCCTCTATGTCTTGAGTTGGAATTACAAAATAGTAACAATTTATGTGCATCTTAATTGCCTCTGACATTAGTATTTGTCCCTCTCCCAGTCACTAAAATATGCTTCTCTGCTGCTGCTGCTGCTGCTGCTAAGTCGCTTCAGTCGTGTCTGACTCTGTGCGACCCCATAGACAGCAGCCCACCAGGCTCCCCTGTCCCTGGGATTCTCCAGGCAAGAACACTGGAGTGGGTTGCCATTTCCTTCTCCAATGCATGAAAGTGAAAAGTGAAAGTGAAGTTGCTCAGTCGTGTCTTACCCTTCGCGACCCCATGGACTGCAGCCCACCAGGCTCCTTCGTCCATGGGATTTTCCAGGCAAGAGTACTGGAGCGGGGTGCCATTGCCTTCTCCACTTTGCTTTAAAAGCAAGAAATCTCAGTCTGTTCACGTGTATTGAAGCTTTATTATTGAGGTTTAATAATAAAACAGGAGTAAATCCAGGAGGCAAGTAGGAACATTTTAGAATTTTCCCTTTACCTTTTACTCACGTTAGGGATTTGGGGATTATTTTAAGAGGCACAGTGGTTTGAATGCCCAGAAAATTGTGTACGGATTTAAGCAGAAGTAATCAGAGGATCTAGAGAGTTCAGAGTCATCAGGATGCCAAAGGGTGCCAAATGTTGTTATTTGTTGCAGATGTGTGACACCATATGTTCTGGACAGTTGAAAGGAATTGTCAACCATGATTTTAGCTATGTTTATTTACCATCAGTGTGGCTCAGATACTGAACCCAACACTGTACATTAGAATCCGGTGTATTGCTCTTGGAGCGTGCCACCTCCTTCCTCTCCTTGTGCCCAGCAGAAATAGTCTCTTTTTGCTGTACGAAAACATCTCATGGGTAGTTTTGCATTGGACAGTGATAGAAATTGTAGCAACTCGAAAGTAAGGGAACCAATATAGGTAATAGCTGCATTGGTAAAATACTTTGAGCTTCTTTGCTATGAAAGTTTTTACAGAAGCAAAAATGTTATCATCTTTCAAATATTTAAACAAATGTGTTCTTATGCTAGAATTGGGAGGTAAATACTTTATTTACTCTTCAACCTACTTTCCGCCATCCTATTTCCTTTGTTGATATCATCCGTAACTTTTGAATCTATCTTATTCTATCTTTTGGGGAGATTTGATTTGTGGTTCTTAAAAATAGTATTTGTCCACTTAATCATGGGCTAACAAAGGCTCCAAATAAAGTTTTTTTTTTTACCTTATTACTGTGAATTTTTTTCCATAGTGAAGGTACATAATTTTTAAGTCAGTTAAAGAACTTTGTTTTCATTCAAATACACCTGGACTCTGTCAGAAACAAAAAGGCAAATTGTAAAAAGAAACAGTATGATTTCTATGTGGGAATGCTTGTTAGAATTTCTCCTTTAAGACTTCATTAGATCATGCTTCCATTTTACACTCTCTTAGTAAAAAATTGGATTTTTGCCTTAACATCTAATGTGCTTACCAGACCCTTGTATATTTTATTCCAAAATAGTTTTATTTTACTTTCAGTAATGTTTCCACTTTTAATGAAATCTCTCCCTTTCATTCCTTTTAGCCTCCAGTCAGTACCTGATTTGGCAATGCTGAGTGATTCATCACTTTTGTATAAAGTTACCATAACTGATTTTATTTTTAATAGCATCATTCATTCTGTCAGCCAGCTGTTAGTTGGGAATATTTCAGGGGCACACTCTTTTTGTGAATTATATGAACAGTAAACTTAAGGCACTAAAATTCTCTCTGAAGTCAGAGATCAAAAAGTCTCTATAAGTTTTTAAACTTTTGTTTAAGAATCAAAGCATCTGGGAAAAGGAAAGGGAAAAAAGATCAGGTCTTTTTTCTATATATTGCTAAAATATTTAATTGCCTTCTTGTTCTAAATATTCCAAAGATGAACTCGGTTTTTCCCTTTTCTTTCAAATGTTCAGACACCATGCATGCCATAACCACCTTGATTTCATTAATTCTGCGGCCATCAGAAATGGCATGTACAGTATATACATGTCTAACAGTCCTCTTCTTGCTTGGAGAGTCCCGTGGACAGAGGAGCCTGACAGGCTACAGTCTATGGAGTCACAAGAGTTGGATGCAACTAAGCACACACAGTATAGCAGTCCTCTGGAGAGGGCTCAAAATTTCTTGTTCCTTAAAAATTTAAATCTCTAATACTTTTAAAATTAGATGAAGGAAATAGCTATTCTTTGAGAAGATTTATGTACATCATTACTCAGCCATTAAAAGGAATACATTTGAATCCGTTCTAATGAGGTGGATGAAACTGGAGCTGATTATACAGAGTGAAGTAAGCCAGAAAGAAAAACACCAATACAGTGTACTAATGCATATATGTGGAATTTAGAAAGATGGTAATGATAACCCTGTATGCGAGACAGCAAAAGAGACACAGATGTATAGAACAGTCTTTTGGACTCTGTGGGAGAGGGAGAGGGTGGGATGATTTGGGAGAATGGCATTGAAACATGTATAATATCATATAAGAAATGAACCGCCAGTCTAGGTTTGATGCAGGATACAGGATGCTTGGGGCTGGTGCACTGGGATGACCCAGAGGGATGCTACAGGGAGGGAGAGGGGAGAGGGGTAAAGGATCGGGAACACGTGTACACCTGTGGCAGATTCATGTCGATGTATAGCAAAACCAATACAGTATTGTAAAGTAAAATAAAGTTTTTAAAAAAGGGAATAAAAGCCATGAAGGCTGGTGAATTTTTTTAAAGATTTATTTATTTATTTGGCTCCACTGAGTCTTTGTTGCTGCACGTGGCCTTTCTGTAGCTGTGGTGAGCGGGGGCTACTCTCTAGTTGCCGTGCGCAGGCTTCTCATTGTGGTGGCTTCTCTTGTTGTGGAGCACGTGGACTCTAGGGCTTGTGGGCTCAGTGCTGCGGCACACAGGCTTGTTTGCTCCAGGGCATGTGGGATCTTCCGGGACCAGGGATCGCACCTGTGCTTCTTGCATTGACAGGGGAATCTTAACCACTAGACCACCAGCAAAGCCCTGGTGAACTTGTTAATAGACTAACCTAGGACTAGATTGAGTTTAGATGTGTTGAACCTGTGCTGTGCTTAGTCACTCAGTCGTGTCTGACTCTCTGCAGCCACATAGACGACAGCCCACCAGGCTCTTCTGACAGTGGGGATTCTCCAGGCAAGAATACTGGAGTGGGTTACCATGCCCTCCTCCAGGGGATCTTCCCAACCCAGAGATTAAACCCAGGTCTCCCGAATTGCAGGCAGATTCTTTACCAGCTGAGCCACCAGGGAAGCCCGTATTGAAACTCCTCTAGAGTTATATTGGGTCTGAAACCAAAAGACAGTCTGATCCTTCAAAGCAGGAAAAAGAGTCATTTCTGTTTGCTTACTTCTTTTTTTTTTAATTTCTGTAGGTGCTTTTGCCCTACAAATTGAACAGATGCAGCAGAGACCACATGACCTGCAAAGCCTAATGTATTTACTCTCTGGCCTTTTATAGTAAAAGTTTGCCAAAATTTTCTCCAAAGCAAAAATGCATATTGAGTCCATTTAAAAATAATATATAGTTTTCTGAGCTGGTTTTAGCAGCATTTCTTTAATTTTAAAACACCGATTCAAGTCAGGATCTTTAAATGACTGATTATGTAATCCTAAGCAATTCGTGTAACTGCCTTGAGCCTCACTTCAAAAGGAGCACAGGTGATAGGCTCACCATGGGACTTTCAGCCACACACCTCAAAAGCCCAGGGAAAAATGTAAAAGACAGAGTTCCACCATTCTGCCATAAACAAAATGCATACTGGTAAAAGGGGTATTGCTGTGTAGGAAACCATCTCACAACTTAGAGGAACAATTGATTATTTTTGCTCAGGTTTGTTGGGCTGTCTAGGTTCAGCTGGGTGGTTCTCACTTGGAATCTCATTGCAGTTAAAGTCAGCTGTGGTCATCTGCAGGCACAGCTGAGCTGGATGTCCAAGATGTATGTCCATGGACTCACACGGCAGACAGGGATGCTGGCTGTTTATGTGTGCTCAACTGAGCTATTCTAGCATCCTTTGATGATTGCAGTGAACTGTTTCTTGTTCCTTAAAAATTTAAATCTCTAATACTTTATAACAGTTCTTTCCCATTATAGATTGTTATAAAACATTGAGTATATTTCCCAGTGAAGCCAGACTCCAGACACTTGTTGGTGTTGTGAGGATAGCAGAGAAGGTGCCAGTGGGAGTGTGCAAACAACTGGTCATTACCTCTTGCCACACATATGACCACAGCAGGATCCTTCCAAATAGTCCCTTGTTATTCCACTGCAGCTCATCCACCATGCTGCTGCTGCTGCTAAGTCACTTCAGTCGTGTCCGACTCTGCGCGACCCCATAGACGGCAGCCCACCAGGCTCCCCCGTCCCTGGGATTCTCCAGGCAAGAACACTGAAGTGGGTTGCCATTTCCTTCTCCAATGCATGAAAGTGAAAAGTGAAAGTGAAGTCGCTCAGTCGTGTCCGACTCTTATAGTTAGGTGATTTTTTTTTTAAGTTGCTCTGATCGTATCATCAAGTTATTTATGAAGACATTAATTATTCCTATTTGACTATCAGATCAAATAAAACTATTCAGTTTGTCCTTTAAGACCTTCATTCTATCAACTGCATTTAGCTCCTCCAACCACATTCCTTTTTTCAGTTATACATAAATATATATTTATATATATATTGTTTCTCATATTCTTTCCCATTATAGATTATTATAAAACATTGAATATATTTCCCAGTGAAGGTCCTTGTGGGTCATCTGTTTGTGGATAGCAGTATGTGTCTGTTAATCCCAAGTTCCTGATTTATTCTTCCCTACTGCTATCCCCTTTGGTAACCATAAGTTTCTTTTCTATGTCTGTGAGATTATTTCTGTTGTGTAAATAACTGTATTTTTTTTTAGATTGTACTTTTAAGTGATTTATATAATATTTGTCTTTGTCTGACTTCCTTCACTTAGTATGATAATCTCTAGGTCCATCCATGTTGCTGCAGATGGTATTATTTCATTCTTTTTAATGGCTGAGTAATATTCCAGTGTGTGTGTGTGTGTGTGTGTGTGTGTGTGTGTGTGTGCAGCAGCCAACTCTAGCATTCTTGCCTGGAAAATTCCATGGACAGAGGAGCCTGGCAGGCTATAGTCCATAGGGTTGCTCAGAGTCAGACACAACTGAAGCAACTTAGCACAACACACACACACACACATCTTATTTATCCATTCATCTGTTGGTGGACATTTAGGTTGCTTTCATGCTTGGATTTAGTAAACAGTGCTAAAATGTTTGTTGGGATGTCCAACCACATTCTTAATGCTCACACCTTTGACCTTGGTCCAGCAGTCAGGCTGACCTTAACCTGCCCTGTGTGTCACCGTCATCCTTGCCTTCTTTCATTTTTTTCATGCCACCTTTCTTTCCTGGAATGCCTTATTTCTCTTCTTATGCCATTCAGATGCTTTCCCTGTCAAGTTTCTGGATCAAGATGCTTTTCCTACTTAAAGCCTTCTTGACAGAGGTTTTCTGACAATACTCTTTTCTTTTTATTTGCTAATATGTTTTAGTGCAGGTCTGAAACATGCTGCTTCTTTTTATTGTCTTAGAATCGATCCCAAATTATGTAATAATGGTAGGAATAAAGGCTAACATTTATTGAGTGCCTGCTGTGTGTCAGGCATTGTTTTGTGTCCTATTCACTGGTCTCAACCTGACTATACATTGTAATCATGTGTGCAACTTTTGAAAAAATATTAATAGTATGTTGGGGGACCCACTCCTACCAGCCTGATTTAACCCAGTTGCTGTGGGGTTCGGGCTCTGTATCTTTGAAAAGCACTCTAGATCATTCTCATTTGTATTCAGGGTTGGCAAACAGTGATTAGGGGAACACACGGTACTATTTTTTTTAAAGATCTTATGGCCATGGGAAATGCCTCAGATTTTATAGACAAAATTGAATTTGGAGTGTGGAAATATTTGTATTTCATTTATTTGATCAGCAGATTCAAATCTGTAAGTTATAGAACATTTGAAATTATAAATTCTTCCAGGGAGGGAAGCTATCCTATTGTAATGTCATCCCAGCACACATGCATTATGTGGCACTTGATAGATAGTAAATATTATTTGCATGGAATTAAAAGGACAGAATCAAACAAGTAGACACTGCACTTGATTTATTTTCTCATGAACTGTACCAGACTATTAAGACCTTTGCTTTCTGTCTCTGAAATACTCAAAGCAAAAAAAAAAAAAGTGGACTTCTGTCATTTTTTGATGAGCAGAAAGGTAAAGGATGACCTAACTTGCTTTGTCATGTGATGGAAGGCATGTTTGCATGTGGATTACATAAATGAATTACTTCCAGCTTGTGTGATAAAATAAATCATACTTTATTCAATAAGTGATATTTCTTAGGTTTTATAACTCATGAAAGATGTCATTCTTTAGAGATTTTTTTGGGGTCCTCTTGAGATAGTTTGTTCAATTTTGTCATGTGTAAAGGTCAGAAGTTTAGATTTCTTTATCCCCAGTACCCATATACCCAGCAATTGAAGGAGGTCATTAAAATCATCCTTTTGAAATTATTTTATTCCCTATTATTCTTTCCCAGAGGTGTGTTTTGATCCTTTGGTTGCCTTTGTAAGACATCTTGGAATCTTTTCTCTTTTTTTCGTCCTTCTTGAAATGTTCTGCCCAGTCGGCATAGCATCACAGTGGCTCCTGAAATTCACTTGAAGGTTTTATTAGTGGTCTTTTAGATTCTTCTTTTGAAATGTCAGCCTGCATCAGTTAGTACCACAGTTTGCTATGATAATAAAAAGAATGTGGTTTCACCCTATTTAGATACACTCTGTCCTTCTCCATTGGTAAAGAAAGTGAAAATAATAATAATAAAAAAAAAAAAATGAAATGTTTTGCTTGCTTTCTAGACCACAGAGTTTTGAGAATGATTTCTCTGTACCTAGGTTGTAACCATCCTTGACTATGGGGTGCTTTTGTCACAGAACCATCTAGTTAGGTTTAAAAAAAATCAGGCCAGTTCACCATTAACTTGGCTCTAAGTTCCCATCTTAATTAAACATTCAAAATAATTAATAGTTTGATTCTGTGTTTTCAGATAAGTCAGACCATGTGATGAAGAAGTGAAAAGTTCACGAAGTTTTCTCTGAATAAGCGAGTTTAGTCATTTGGATTCAGACAGTTTTGTTCTAGAAATTTTAAATCATTTGTTTGTAACTTGAAACAGATTCCCACAGAACCCAGAAGGCAGATTTGTTGGCAGAATACAAAATTTGGAGTATCCTGAAGTGGTGTGCTCAGAGAACCGAGCATCTTGCTGCAGGACCCGACAGCGTGCATTCCCCCCACCCCCATGGGGAAAGCCATTGGTTTTTCTCTTGCGGAAAGCTGAGGAGATACGGAAATGTCTGCCTCTTACTAAGTAACTGCCAGTATGTGTGCCTGACGTCCTTCTCTCTCATGGCTAAGAACTATTAATACATATTATGCTAAAATATCTGTGTTTCCCTTGTCTGCTGTGAACAGTCATCATCACATTCCAGATGCATGCCCATTTGAGGATGAATATTAATAAATGAAATAACAAGTGTTAACTTCATAGCCTGTCTAGCGCCTATGTATAGTAGGCATTCCTGTCATATATATTATTTGGTAAGCTTAACACAAATTGTTCCTAACATGATAAATGATAAAGTGACTGCATCTAGATTGCACTGATGGGCTTTGAAATGCATATCATGGTCTTGAAATTGCCTTGTTTTCTGCCCGTTTCAGAATATCTCCAAAGTAGTTCTTAAATGGTTTGCTAAAGTTTTAACATATCTGTTAACTTGTCACTTTGTTTTTATCACTTTTGTTTTTGAGTTTCCATGTTTTGCTCATTGCTTGAAAAAGTATGTGATTGACAAACATTAAAATGTAATATATATCTTTAATGCATTGCATTGTTTTAAATGGCTATTTCTTCAACCATTCAACATCCCAGCCATCACATACTCCGTTAGATTAACATTTGACTTATGTCCAAGTAGGAGCACTTAAAAAAATGGAGCACTTAATTGAAATTTCACAGTGATTTCCACATAAACCAGCTTAAATAAGATGTATTTATGCACAGAAATTAGGAATCAACTAATCTTCTGTGTAAATATATGTGTGTCAATTAGGTGATTTTAAATGGTGAGAAAATACTCTACAATGGAACTTTAAGCCTGGTTATGTCACACGTAGTTCTTTAGCCACTATGGAGTTGCTACAGTAGACATAGCAACTGTCATTTTGATTACAGATTTACTATATGAAGATAGAATAGTATGGAGTTATATAAAAAACTGTTCAATTAAACTTTTTCTGGTTAAATTTAACACTAAGAGCCTATATCTCAGAACCTCATTTATCACAATTGAATTTAATTGAACACTTGTCTCAAATGAACCGTACTTTTTTTTTTAATTGGAGGCTAATTACTTTACAATATTGTGGTGGTTTTTGCCATACACTCACATGAATCAGCCATGGGTGTATATGTGTTCCCCATCCTGGCCTTCCCCATCCCACCCCTCAGGGTCATCCCAGTGTACCAGCCTTGAGCACTGTCTCATGCATCGAACCTGGACTAGCGATCTATTTCACATGTGACAATATACATGTTTCAATGCTATTCTCTCAAATCATCCCATCTCGCCTTCTCCCACAGAGTCCAAAAGTCTGTTGTTTATATCTATGTGTCTTTTGCTGTCTCACATATAGGGTCATCATTACCATCCTTCTAAAATTCCATATATATGTGTTAGTATACTGTATTGGTGTTTTTCTTTCTGGCTTACTTCACTCTGTATAATAGGCTCCAGCGTCATCCACCTCATTAGAACTGATTCAAATGCATTCTTTTTAATAGTTGAGTAATATTCCATTGTGTATATGTATCAAATGAACCATACTTTTAAAAAATTCTTTGTTTTCGATTTTAGGGCTGTAGGATTAAACTGAGAACATTTTGTCTAGAATAGTAAAATTTGTAATTTGTACTTATTCTGCATTGTTATATCGATATCAATAGTATCACCATGTCATACTTATTTTCTACACTAGATTCTACAAAAAAATTTTTGTGTGTTTGTTTCCAACTGTTATGATAGATGCTTACATGCACATATGTAAATGCAACATGGCTGAGCCTTTTTCTTTTACCTCAATTTACAAAATGCCACGCAGCACAATAGCTATAACTTAAAATACCTATGGAGTGCTTAGTTTGGAGGTGAAGTAAGTTAACAGAAATACTTGAGAATAAACATGAGACAATTTTTATTATATATATTAATATCCACTTTTCAAAGTGTTTCATATATTCATAGAAACATTAAAAAATGTAACTCTTAACTCTGCCAAAACAATGCCATATTATTATAATGTTGTTGCTGTTTAGTTGCTAACTCATGTCCAACTCTTTTGCAACTTCGTGGACTCAAGCCCACCAGACTTCTTTGTCCATGGAATTTTCCAGGCAAGAATACTAGAGTGGGGTGCCATTTCCTTTTCCAGGGAATCTTCCTGATCCAGGAATCAAACCCACCTCTGCATTGGCAAGTAGATTATTCTTTACCACTGAACCACCTGGGAAGCCCTATTCTTATAAGATGTTAAGTTCAAATATAGTGATGTATCATTTCTGTGATGGTTTTTCAATCAGCATTAGAACAACTTATGATAACAATGACAATTTAAAAAAAGTTTTATAGAACTTTCTGAATACCAAAATGGATCTCTTTTTCATACTTTGGTTAGTTGCCGTGTTTTCAAAGTAGCATTGACATTTTATTACTTGAAAATTTAGATATTAAGAAACTAAAACCATTGACATTGACAGCTTTTCATCATATTGTGACCCTATTGACTATAACCCACCTGGCCTCTCTGTCCGTGGAATTCTCTAGGCAAGAATCCTGGAGTGGGTAAGCCATTTCCTTCTCCAGGGGATCTCTGCAACCCAGGGTCTCCCATATTGCAGGTGATTCTTTACCATCTGAGCCACCAGGGTAGCCATATTATAGAAAAGACCATTATGGTTAATTTGCAATTTGACAGCATTAAGGACCATGAGACCATAAAATTATTTTATGTACTTATATGTTTATTTTGATATGTCCTTCAAAGATCTTGGTAAAATAAATGAATGCTTCTTAGTTGGTTAAAATATGAGTCCAAAATTACTCTGTTCTTGAAAAAGGCATGTATTTGCAGCAAAATTATATTCACTGTATATGATTAAGAAGTGAAAAAAGTTTCCATTGAAAATAAAGGGAGAAAAGTAAAAATATTTATTTTCAAGTCATCCTCTAGATTTGAGTTATCTGTTACAGAAGATACTATGTTTCAGAGTGTCAAGGGAACAGGGAAAAGATTAATTCCTGATTTCCTGTTTCTTAGTTCTAAGAGTATTTATTCATTTATCAAAAATCTACTGACTATTTAGAGTGTGTCAGACACTCTGATGGTTATGCGATGGTAAAAGCAAGTTGCCCACCTCAGGAAATCTCACCTGTGTTTGTTTATATTATATTAAACCCTACTGTACAAAAGGACATCTTGTATTTAAGGTACTACACTTAACCAAAGCCTGGCATATAGTGCATGAAAGTGAAGTCTCTCAGTCGTGTCCGACTCTTTGCGACCTCATGGACTGTAGTCTACCAGTCTCCTCAGTCCATGGAATTTTCCAGGCAAGAGTACTGGAGTGGGTTGCCATTTCCTTCTTCATGGGATCTTCCCAACCCTGGGATCGAACCTGGGTCTCCCTGCAGGCAGACGCTTTCCCGTCTGAGCCACCAGGGTATATAGTAAGTGCTCAGTATAGGAGAACTACTAATATTCTGTGACATCCTTTATAGCCATTTTTCATCTGCTGAGGAACAGAGTTTAAAATTTCTTTTACAAGATATATCAAGTAATGATAACTATTCTGTATATATGTATTAAAAATGTTCTGAATAGCATAGTTTAATAAAGTGAGCAGAGCAGAATTGTATGGCAACCCCTATACTATAAACACACGTGCTTTCGGGTTAACTAGATATCACTTGAGATTAAATGTTGTTACTATTCTCAAATACTTTTAAGCATGTAAAAGTGATCAGGAAAAGCACTGTTGTCATTGAGTTACTCAGTAAATTAACTGTTTTCAACTTTGGAATCCAGCTGTCTATATATTCCAAAGCACCTTCTGAAAATAAAAAGTGGAGTACTGTAATCTCTATAAAAACTAAACTGAAGCGTGTAACATACAAATTGTTTCTTGATAAGTATTGTATCTAGAACTGTGCTGCTCAATGTGTTAGTCCCTAGACAAGTCTATTTAAACTTTAAAAAACTGAAATGAAGAATTAAATTATGCAGACATACTGGCCACATTTCAAGTGCTCAGTGGCATATATGACAAGTAGATACATATTGGACATGCAGAGAGAGAGGATGTGCCCATCATCACAGAGAGTTCTCCTGGGCAGTGTTGCTCTAGGCAATTTTAAATAAAGCAACTATTTGATATTAACTATTTATAACCACACAGAAAAAGAACAATTAAGTTTGCTTTTGATAATTTGAATGTTTATACCATAACTTCCAAACCACGATTAAGTTATTCAGCAAGCTCTGACAGATGAAGACTACTTTATTTACTTTAAAATTTTATGTATTTATTTATTTTGAAGGATCATTGCTTTTCGGTTTTGTATTGGTTTCTACCAAACATCAGCATGAATCAGCTGTGGTTTACCCATATCCCCTCCCACTTGAACGTACTTTCCACCGCCCTTCCCATCCCACCCCTTTAGGTTGTTAAGACTACTCTAAAATGACTTAAATTCCAGTAAAAATTGTAGCTAACTGAACACCCTGAAGATGTAGGGCTTTACCCCGTGACTTTGGGAAAACTGGGATTTTGAATATTGTCTAAAAGAAATGGCTAATCAATGCAATCCATGCTTTCTCTGCAGCGCCTTCCAAGCCTTTTTTTCTGAGCGCCCCGCCATTCTACTCGGCGTGCTGCGGTGGGTCCGTCGGCGCCCCACACCCCCCACTGCTTTTGCAAGTAAGTTTTTATGCTTCATCAGCAATGCCTCAGTTACTCTGTAAACCAAAGCAGCAGGATTTAATGTGCTCTGGAAAACGAATTGGTAATGCAATGACAAGGAGCTAATTCCTTGCTAAAAATCACAGCGTTCCTATTCACGAGGTTTCTAGAGATTTATCAGACCTCAGCACACTGTGCGATTGTGAGCGGTTTCTAACAGCATTGAAACCCAAGGCTGACGCATCAAGGAAAGCGACTTGTTTTCCATTTGATATAAAAGATCTCAGAGGCACCCGTTTGGCTCTTGCTGAAACATGTAGCGATGCTCATTTAAAGAAGAAAAAAGAAAGGAAGAAAAACTAAGAGGTTGTGTAAAAATTTCCATTCGGTTTAAAATGTGACACAGAAAGTCACTCGGTGTCCATGGAAAATAATCCAAAATTGCCAAGATTGTAAAAGGAGATAAATACCATCTCTTATGATCTTGAAGAAAATCAACCAGGGTTGTAGGAAGTATTTTCAAGAGAACTTTTCTTCAAACATTGCATCATTTTAATAGTGTCTGAGATAGAGGGAGAATGACAACCTTTGAAACTTGAAGAGCACACACACGTTCACATGCACAAAGGAAAAAAAATGTGAAAATAAAAATAAATGTGAAAATAACATTCACAATGCTCTTGAGATTTTTGGTCAACTAAGAATCTGTAGGCAGGAGGACTCAAGTTTGTGATAAAGAAGTCCAGCAGAGGGATACGTGGATTTCTGCTGCTGAAGATAAAACATTGATTCAGGTTAATAGCTCTGTCAGGTGAAAAGTAAGCTAGGAGTAGAGTCAGGCTGAAGTCCAGAGCTGTATCGTGGTTGAATTCAGATCTCTGTTGCCTCTCTGCATGTGTTTTAAGAATGTTTTAGGAGAGCAGTTGCTCAACAGAGTGATTCCTGACAAGTGAGGCAGCAAATGCTGGCCGTTTAATGAGCTGCAGGCTTCTGAGCATCTCTTTAGGGGCTGATACTTTCCCACAGGGCACTTTACATGGCCAAGACCCGGCCACAATGGGTGACAGACCCGTGACCAATCGCCACTTTCACTTGACTCATCCACACGCGACCTCACCACGATTTTTCACTGTGCAGATGAACTTTCGGAACCATTTCACAGGGAAAAGGCGCGGGCAAGGGTCAGTTGCCCTTTTGTATGGTCATAAAGTGAGGCTCTGTGTGTCAGTCTTTTCTCCTGTCTCACATTCCAAGTGAATTTCTGGACACCATTTAAAGCACTTGGCTGAAAAATAAAGCAGTGAATGAAACTGACTTTTATAGACTCATTCCAGCTCATCTTCCCATATATCCCTGTCCACCTGAAAGGGGATTTAGTGGATGAGCTGAGTGTATACAGGGCTTGCTGAATACATAGGGCCCATTATCCACTGTGGGGATCGTTTATTAACCAGGACTGATACACTACTATTTTGGAAGTGACCTATTAATTGTCCATTTAACTAGAATGTATTGATTCAAATAGAAAAATAGAAACCATGACTAAACCTTTTACTCGCTCCTTCAAGGTGGTCTCCTATGAGGGTAATTGAAAAATGTTGTACAGATTAAGGAAACATTTATCACCATATATTAGAGTATCGGGAAAGAACGGCTGGAGCAGAGACTTACACCCCAAACATCTGATCCTGCAGCGTGGTGGCATCTCTGTGGAATTAATCTTCAGTGTGGTATCCCAGGGGTGGAGATTGAAAGAGTTCCCACACCTAGTTTCAGTGATTTCACCTTGGTATAACACTGGTCTTCTACTTTAGAAAATCTCTGAAAGTATAGTTTAGGTAGGAGGCAATGGGCCCAAACATTCCTTGTGACAAGTGGACATTCATGTGTGTGTGAGTGTATTCATTTTATAGTAGTGTTTTAATAAGAGTTTCTAGGCTGTAAAAGTATTCTGGTGCCCAGGCCAGTTTAATAAATAAAGCCCATAAAAGTGAGTTGAAAGTTATTTCCTAGACAACTTCATCTTCTCATTGTTTGAGAAAAAATCACTCTAAGCAAGTCTCTTTATTCTCCATCTGCTTCTCGGCCCTTCCCACTTTGTGCCTTTGGTATGGCTGTTGTAAATTGTGGTGTTTATTCCTGGAAGCTTATAAAGCCCTGTATTTATCTCTTTTATTTAATAAAACATACAAGTGGAAAATCAGCTCTGCTCAGACTGACGTTTGTCTCCATTTCTAAGTTGCCAATTTAAAACAGCTTAGAGATGCCACCAGTGTTCTTAATAAAAAGGATGGCATTTCATTAGTAATAAATCTGAAGTGAATTTCTTATATTCTTATGTATAATGTTCATTGTATTGGGAGCAAATATTAATGAAATGGTAGATTTTGGCTGTCAGTAAGAATTTTACATAAATACTCATGATACCAAGGAATAGTTGATAAGGCTTACAACTGCCCAGTAAGGTTTTTATTTAAGGCATTTTTTTGGCTATTCTTCTTGTTGTTTTTAATAAGAATGATTTTATGCCCAGGCATTTAAATTTTTCCCATTTGCACAAAAGAAGGAAAATGAACTGTCCAAGTAATTTTGTATTTAGTTTCAGCCTGGACAGCCAAAATTATGGTTTATACTAAAAATTTTAATAAGTAGTAAAATCAGTGGCCCTCATCATTGTTTCACAATATTGATTTCACTATTTCTAAAAGTTTAGGATCAGATCAACACATCCATAGCAAGAGAAATATCTTTTTGATTCTTTACATGATTTACTTGTTTAAAATTGTTAGTTTTTCTTGTTAACCTGTTAGATTTATGATTGACTTGTTGCAATGTGGAAACAATCATTCATCCAGTACCCTTCTCACATATAATAAATAGTTTAATTAGCTATTTAAGCACAATCCTTACAGTGGGGAAAAATTAAAAGGCAGTGGTAAATTTTCCTCTTTCCCAAAGCAGCGTAAGGAAAATCTTTGATAGTGTATTCATAAGGCTCCTTTCAAAATAGCATACAGCTCAGCTAAAATGAAATGAAAAGTTGTAGAAATTTGCAGAGAATGACTTTAAGAAAAAGACTACATGAAAATATGTAGGTGTCTTAATTATGTAGAATATCTCATTGAATTAATCAAATCATTATTTCTTTGTCTTTGAGTACCCAACTTGAATTTAACCTTTCAAGAATTTTATGCATTAAAAAACAAAGTTTAAGTCTGGAGCAGCATTATGAAGATATGAGTGAGGAAATACTATTCTGGAATAAATTGTTTTAGCTTTCTTGGTAGGTGAACTTAGATTCTGCATTTAGAGTTAATTTTACTATCTTCTCTTCCTTGTTAAAACTTAAAACAATATAACATACTCTTGAAATTTGAAAAATTTCAAACAAAATTTAGAATTTTGTTGAAGGCAGCAGGAAAGGGACCTTGTTATTATTGTAGGTTGGTCCTAAGAGTGTCACTTTCAAAGGTGGCGATGCTCTGTTGGGCACACACCGTGATAAACTCACCTGTCCTGGCTGTGTTCTGCTCTCGGAGTGGTCAGTAGGTTTAGGAAACTGAACAAGACCTATGCATGCATGCTAAGTTGCTTTAGTTGTGTCTGACTCTTTACGACCCTACATACTATAGCCCACCAGGCTCCTCTGTCCATGGGATTCTCTAGGCAAGAGTATTGGAGTGGGTTGCCATGCCCTCCTCCAGAGGATCTTCCCGACCTAGGGATCAAACTTGCATCTCTATGTCTCCTGCCAACCTAGGGATCAGACTTGCATCTCTATGTCTCCTGCATTGGCAGGCAAGTTCTTTACCACTAGCACCACTTGGGAAGCCCCATCAAAACCTATGGAAATCCACAAAAGGCTGCCTGAGAGCTTTTTTTAAATAAGGATTTATCTTTAGAACTGTAAGATTTTCAGAAGGATGCAGCATTTTTGTGATAATAGATAAATAGTCCAGTTATTGTGCTGAACATGTAAATGATTTTGTGTGATGAGTTGAACATAGGTTTTGACTTCTCAATAGTGAAGGGGGAGTTCTCTATAGATAAATGACAGTCAACCAGGAAGAAGGTTAAAGGAGTCAGAGACTCAAAGACAATAGCTTTTCCAAGTTGATGGCTCTATTCAACAGTTCCACAGAGGCAGTGAAAGTATCCAAGTAACATTTCTGGAATGGAGTTTTCTTTCTCTCCAAATGTTCATAAGTAGTAGTAGTAGTAGTAGCCTACCCTGGGCTAGACAGAGACCTCCACCAGTTTATCTACTGCATGTTTCTCTATTGTTCATCACCCTGTATCATTCACATACAGCACACCTCCATTTGAAGTGCCTTTCATAAGGCTCACATCACACAGGGATTCCCGGGGGGTGGAGGGGGTACAGGGGGGCCATCGCAAGATGCTGGGAATTATACCTTTGAAAACTTTGTTATCCTAGGTCTTTCTGCCATTTTAATGGCTCTCCCCACCTTCTGACCTTTCCACAACCATCTGTAACTTTGACTATCTTCAGTATAGTTTTAAAGAGTGTTTGTTGGCCTCACTCTGCTTGCACGTGTGGTCTCAATTGCAGAAGTTGTCTTTCCAGAGCCTCAGTTTTTTTCCTGTGGAAATGAAGATGCTAATATCTTCCTCTTGGGATTATGGTAAAGATTTCATGACACACTGCTTATTGTTGGCACACACAGCAGCACATACTGAGCCCCAAATATACATGGAAGTCACACTATAAAATAATATACTGACATCTGCAAATTGGCAGTCTATAGCACCTTGAGTTGATGGTCCTGGCTTCTAAAGCCTCTTATCTAGGCATGCTCTAATCTCTGTATCTGTTCATTGTTATTTTATAGTATTTATTTATTATTGTCACCTATAAGTTTCCATAAAAATCAGATTTTTGTCATGAATTTAGGAATAATCAGAGGCACATGTTGCTTGTAACTTTTTAATAGCTTCTGAGAGACTTTTAAATCACCAGCAAGTTCTTGAAGTTCCTATGTTTGTTTTGCAGGTGTAAATTTGAACTCATATTCCTAGATTTAGAAGGTAGGAAAATGGGGTAAGTTCATCATTGGTTTATGGTTAGATCCAGGAGAGCCCACAAAAGACTCCCAGGGGAGATGTGGAGAGGAGCAGCAGTGGTGGAAGCAGCATCTTGTTCTCATGCTTCTTGTAGGAAACTGAGCCGCGTCTATTTATGAAAACAGTCACGATTCACGTATTGAGAGCCGAACTTTGGAAAACCAAGCAACTAGCAGACAAAGGAAGAATGGAATATTCTTTATATTTGCTGTGGCTTTTGTTTGTCCAGTGGTTGTATTTTTGCTATAGAGCACCGAATCCTGAGGACCAGACCAAGGAGTTAACCCTCTGATCCTCACAACTACTCTGAAAGTCTCTCTTTAGAGATGAGGTCTGGTCTGTGTGTATTCTCACCCTTCACACTGGTGAGAATATTGTATTTGTAGATCTCTTTGATGAGGCTTTTCTTTATGTTCTTAACATAGCTCAATGCTCAATAGAAAACATAATAGGAAAATCTGTGGATTCCTATTTAAAAGTCTTAGGGGCATTTAAAAGTGTTACCCACATTGTTTTATGTAAACATTTAGATTTTAGTGAAGAAAGTACTAAATGAGTAGAATTGTGACTCCTATTTACAAAACCTTGATTTAGAAAAAATGTAGGAAAAAAATTTAAACTAGCTTATGCTGCTGCTGAGAAGGCAATGGCACCCCACTCCAGTACTCTTGCCTGGAAAATCCCGTGGACAGAGGAGCCTGGAAGGCTGCAGTCCATGGGGTTGCTGAGGGTCGGACATGACTGAGCGACTTCACTTTGACTTTTCACTTTCATGCATTGGAGAAGGAAATGGCAACCCACTCCAGTGTTCTTGCCTGGAGAATCCCAGGGACGGGGGAGCCTGGTGGGCTGCTGTCTATGGGGTCACACAGAGTCAGACACGACTGAAGTGACTTAGCAGCAGCAGCAGCAGCAGCATGCTGCTGCTTCAGTCGTGTCCGACTCTGTGCGACCCCATAGACAGCAGCCCACCAGGCTCCCCCTGGGATTCTCCAGGCAAGAACACTGGAGTGGGTTGCCATTTCCTTCTCCATGCATGAAAGTGAAAAGTGAAAGCGAACTCGCTCAGTCGTGTCCGACTCTTAGCGACCCCATGGACTGCAGCCCACCAGGCTCCTCTGTCCATGGGATTTTCCAGGCAAGAGTACTGGAGTGGGGTGCCATTGGGCCATAAATTTATTTGTATTTTTATATAGGTTTAAGAAGTTATATTATAAAATATGGGGCTTCCCAAGCGGCTCAGTGGTAAAGAATCTGCCTGCCAATGCAGAAGATACAGGAGACATGGGTTCAACTCCTGAGTCGGGAAGATCCCCTGAAGTAGGAAGTGGCAACCCACTCAAGTGTTCTTGCATAGAAAACCCCCTGGACAGGGGAGCCTGGCAGGCTACAGCCCATGGGTTACAGGAGTTGGATATGACTGAGAGACTGAGAATACACACACACATATATGTGCGTTCATATGTGTATGTTTGTGTATATATATATGTATATATGGGCTTCCCTTATAGCTCAGTTGGTAAAGAGTCTGTCTGCAGTGCAGGAGACCGCAGTTTGATTCCTGGGTCAGGAAGATCTGCTGGAGAAGGGATAGCTACCTATTCCAGTATTCTTGGGCTTCCCTGGTGGTCAGCTGGTAAAGAATTCACCTGCAATGTGGGAGACTTGGGTTTGATCCCTGGATTGGGAAGATCCCCTAGAGAAGGGAACAGCCACCCACTCCAATAATCTGGCCTGGAAAATTCCATGGACTGTATAGTCCATGGGGTTGCAAAGAGTCAGACACGACTTAGTGAGTTTCATTTCAGTTATGTGTACATACATATGTGTGTGTAACTGAATCATTGTGATGTGCACTGTAAATCAACTATACGTCAGTTAAAAATAAATAAGAAGTTGTATTAACTCAGAAAGTATTGGTCTTCTGAAGTGCAGGGTCCCCAGAAGGCTTTTCACTGTGGCCAGTTATATCCTAAATTTGTTTCAGTCATTCCTGGTCCTACTCTACCTCCCAGCTGATGTCCTATGTTCTTCCTGCTCATCCCCTGCGTCCTCAGAAGTACCAAGCTCTGTGAGCCTCCTGGATTCACCACGTCTCGCCCTTGTCCTCGCCACACTCAAGCTTCTGCAGATGTCAGTTGCTCTCCCTGCCCCATCGTCGAGGTTTCCCACAAGAGGAATTGCTAGTCTTTTGGTAGTACGTCTCTCTCAGGACTTACTCTGTTGGCCTCCAAAACTAAAGGGCTTCTCAACTGGTGCTTAAAAGTTCTCTATGCAGTGGTCTGTGGGTGTTTATCTCATTGTACCATGTCTGATCCTATCCTTTTCACATTTCTCCTTATCAAATATGAACATCTGGAGGATGGAGTGGGTTCATCTTCAGTTGTCACTCAGTGACGATTCAATTACTTGGCTAGATTCTCCCTCAAAGGTTGCTACAATGTTTGCTTGTTCTCCTTATGAAACTGAATCAGAGATAAAATGTAGAGTGGAGATGCATTATTTGTCTATAACGGTATGACGATAGCCTCTCTTAGTTTTTATTTTTGCTTTATCAGTCTTTTTTCCTCTGCATTTTTACTTAGCATGAGCATGATATGTATCTTATGTATCGTATAGTGTATTTTTCTTGCTGCTGCCTCATCTTCCTAGTCATCTTTAATGGTTTTTAAAATTTTCACTTAGTAGATATAACATGATGTACTTATGCGTTTCATTACCTTTGGGTATTTAAGTTTCTTTCCCTAATTTTAACATGTATGGCTATAATAATGGTAGCTTGAATGAAGTTGTTCAGTCGTGTCCGACTCTTTGCGACCCCATGGACTGCAGCCTACCAGGCTCTTCCGTCCATGGGATTCTCCAGGCAAGAATACTGGAGTGGGGTGCCATTTCCTCCTCCAGGGGATCTTCCCGACCCAGGGATCGAGTCCAGGTCTCCCACATTGCAGGCAGACGCTTTAACCTCAGAACCACCAGGGAAGCCAACATTTATGTTAAGAACTCCATATCAAAATATGAAGTGAGAAGGGCACGGTGGAATTTGAGGACACTGTTGCTAGGCTGTATTGGAGATCCATGTGGTCCTGACCAAGGACAGGGAGCAGAAGCCCATAGTCACAAACAGGAGCTCTGGCTGTGTTCATAAATGTTTCTTTCTTCACAATCTTGACCCACCAAGAAACAGTGGGGGACAGGGGAGGGAGCCAAGAATTTGGATTCAAAAAGTCTTGCTACCATTTAATTCTGTCTTTTGTGCCACATTGAACCTTGACTGCTTTGAACACTTTTTCATCTGACCAGATGTCTTTAGCATATGATGACCCTATTGTGGGCTCAGCACTGAAAGTTGTCTTGTCCTATTTCATCAAATCCTTAGAACAACTCTGTAAAGTAAGCTGAAAGAGTGAGTAACTCTCCAGATCACACAGGTATGTGCCGAGATCTAAACCTAGTTTTTCCATCCTCCAGAGTCCTCTGTCCTGAGGCTTCCTAGAGAGACACCATCTCAACAGCCGAATCTGTGCTCTGAAATAAAATGCAGAAGGCTAATTCTGTGGTATCCAAACCAAGGGTAGTTCAGAGAAGAAAAGCATTTAGAAATATATGAACATATTGAGATGTTCATGCTATTTTTATCGCTATTATTGACCAATATTGCATGTGTGTGTGTGTGTGCGCGCGCGCACACTCAGGCATATCTGACTCTCTGTGGCCCTATGAACTGTATAGCCCACCAAGCTCATCTCCATGTCCATGTGATTCTCCAGGCAAGAATACTGGATTGGGTTGCCTAACCCTCCTCCAGGATATCTTCCTGACTCAGGGATTGAACTGGTGTCTCCTGCATTGGCAGGTGGATTCTTTTACCACTGAGCCTTGACCAGTATTGCATAAAACTATTTAGCCTCTGAGAAAGAAATAGTGAATCCAGTTGCCAAAGCCTGACTTTAAGATATGACCTTGGTGTGAGGCAGGCAAAAGTAATTGGTTCTATAGATGGAGAATTAACCAAGATCCCACAATTGGATAAATCGAAAAGGCATCAGTAAAACTAGAACTTGGTAAAGAATTGGGCTTCATTACATCCCAAGGATTTGGCATTTCTATGGAGATTTCTACAAGTGTTGTAGAGCTCAAAGAAAGAGAGAGAGGCCAGTGTTTCTTCTGGGAATGTCAGGATGAATGAGAATGAGACATAACCCAGAGCTGAGAGACTAGCTGGAAGTTGTTTACAAATCTTTTAGACAAATAGGAAAAAAAGCAATTATATTACAGAGGTAGAATTGACAAGATTTATCCATTTATTGGCATTTTTCTTGTAAAATACAAGTCAGTATTGTGTCAGTACTGTGTAGGGTTAAGAGCATTTGTTTTGGAATAAGTCTTTGGACAAAGTTCCTTAAGCTACCTAAGCTTCCTTTTATTCATCTTTGAAATGTAGAGAATAATAATAGCATTCATGGCATAGTTAGGTTGGGAGAATTAAATGGAATATGCATATCAGCGGCTTGACACAGGGCAAGTATGAGGACAGAGGAAGTGCTCAGTGTATGTTTATTATTATCGTGTCATATCCTGCTTAAACATATTCTGTTGATCTTCACTACCTATTGGATAATGTTCCAGACCCTTGTAGTCCTCTTCAGCCTGATGCCACTCCATTCCACAATCTCTACACCACAGGTCCAGATGTCTTCAGGTGCCTGACAGGTAAAAAGCAAGTTAACGAGGCTATGGCAAACTAGGGACCACGTGCTTCCTACAGGGGGCATCTGCCACTCTGCTAACTCTTTGCTCTGTGGGAAGGTAAGCTCAGTGAGGTTACCTGTGAAGAGATGTTGAAAACCTGAGCTTCAAATGAAACCTCCCAATTATTAATTATGAACAGCTAAATCAGAATTTCTTATCAACAGTCTAAAACCAAACAAAGCACACCTCCAGGCTGGATATGGTTTCTAGCTTGTACCCTCTGCTTTATGCCGTTCCTTGGCCTCACTGACTGTTTACTTTTCCTTGTTGTTTTTCAGTCACCAAGCCACATCTGACTCTGTGACTCTGTAGACTGCAGCATACGAGACTTCCCTGTTCTTCACTGTCTCCCGGAGTTTGCTCAAACTCTGTCCATTGAGTCAGTGATGCCATCCAACCATATCATTCTCTGTTGTCCCCTTCTCCTCCTGCCTTCAATCTTTCCCAGCATTAGAGTCTTTTCCAGTGAGTCAGCTCTTTGCATCAGGTGGCCAAAGTATTGAAGCTTCAGCATCAGTCCTTCCAGTGAATAGTCAGGTTTGATTTCCTTTAGGAGTGACTGGTTTGGTCTCCTTGCAATCCAAGGGACTACTTTTCTTTGGCGACACTTTATTCCTTTGTGCCTTAGTACTTTAAAGCATGCTGGTCCTTCTGCCTGGGTTGGTCTTATTTCCTTTTCTCTGGAACTGAATTGTTCTTTTAGACTTGATTCAGCCTATTTTCTCTGAACCCATCAGTTCGTTTTTTGTAATGCCAGAGAATTTTTGAGATCATGCTATTCTAGTACTTAAGACATTCATTTGCTTCTTTATTTAGAAATAATTATTAAGCACCAAAATGCATACCAGCTACAACTGTGAGCTGGAGTCCCTGCTCTCCTAGTGCTTGTATTCTGGAGTGATGTTCGTGTGTTGGTCCTGCCATGAGAAGGTGAACTCCTTGTAGCAGGGACCATGTACTTTTTGTCTGGTTTCCTCGGCAGTTAGCCCAGTGAGTCTGATACCCAGTGTATTAGTGTCTTCTTGCTGCTGTAACAATTCCCACAAACCTACATCTTAAAACAATACAAACTTACTGTCTTACAGTCACAGAGGTCAGAAGCCTGAAATGGGTCTCACTGGATTAAAATCTGGGTGTTGGCCGGACTGCATTTCTTCTGAAGGCTCTAAAGGAGAATTTGTTTCCTTGCCTTTCCAGTTTCCAGTGACTACCTGCATTTCTTGACTTATGGCCCCTTTTTCCAATATTCAAAGGAGGAAGTGTGACATCTTCAAAACTCTCACTGTGACTTCCTTTTTTCTCTCCCTCTTCCACTTACATTGCACCTACCGTGATTCTCCAAGATATTCTCCCAATTTCAAAGTCAGCCGATTAGCAACCATAATTCCATTGCAACCTTAATTCCCCCTTGATATTTAATGTAGCATATTCATGTGCTCTGAGGATTAGCACATGGGCATCTTTGGGGAAGACGTAATTCTGCCTACCACTACTAGAAAACTGAAGGAACGAATGAATGGCGAATGATGAATGAAACTCACAGAGCCTGGGAACCAGTGTTGTGCCAGCCAAAAAAAAAGGCAGGAAAAGTAGTGTCTCTGCCCTGAAGGAGTTGATAATCAACTGAACTGAGAGGGTAGGAGGTGACTGGAGGTCTTGCAAACCTTCCTTCTCATGTTCAACATCTCCGACTCTTGCACGCTTTCCCTGACATTCCAGATCAAGGTTAGACCCATTGATTTGTTTTCCTAAGGCACCCTCCTTAGAAATACTTCATCACACTTGTGATGCTAGTTCAATAAATGCCTCCCTCTTGATTTTATAGGTAATGAGTATGATAAAACATACGTCTTACTGCTTGTTGTGTGGTATTGAGCAGAGTGCCTGGCGTATGGTAAGTGCAGGACAATTTGAGAGAATAAATGAATGAATAAATAAATGAAGAATTAGAGAAAATTAAGTATTTATCTATCACTTGTTCTACATTGGAGCTTTGTAACCTGGGACCGTGGACTTTCTGACATGGCATGCAAAACTGGGAAGGCAAGCATCTGTATGTTGTTTTTTTCCCCCCAGTGGGGAGCAAAGAACTTTTATCAGAGTCTCAGTAGAGTCCATGACCAAAAAGAGGTTAACTCTGCGTGTGCCAAGTTCAGAGATGAGATAATTTGGCCATGGCAAAGAGTGGAGGATATGGTTCTGGGGAATATGAGTGGAATTCTCCTCTCAAAGCTAATGGAGCTTTTTGTATTATTTTTTCTCTCTAGGAGAAGAGAGTGTACTGCCTCTTCTGACCCAAGAATCTACTTCCAAAGCTCGGAGGGGCATTTTAAGAAGAGCTGTCTTTTCTGAGGACCAGAGAAAGGCTCTGGAGAAAATGTTTCAGAAGCAGAAATATATCAGCAAAACAGACGAAAGAAACTTGCCATCAGCTTGGGACTAAAAGAGTCACAGGTACTGATGAGCAGGAAGGTGTGTGATCAGCACACAGCTCCTGGTTTCTGAAAGAATCCAGTGAAATCCGCTCATTTGGCAACTGTTCCTTGTACTAAGCATAGTACTGGACCCTGAAGCTTTATTGAAATTATTCTCATAATTTTTTAGTGTGTGGAAATATGTGCAACAATTTCTGTGTGGAAATATGTGCAACAATTTCTGTTTGGAAATTGGTCCATTTGCTAAGAAGTCTAGGTTTTTGCCTGATTGATTCTTCCCAAATGAAAGGAAAAGCAGAGGCTGTGGCATTTACATCATTACATTGTTTGCTCTGTTTTCAGAGAAACTGGCTGCATAATTGCCTACAAAAGCAGGAACCAATTTTCCTGTCTTTTTCTTCATTTCCAATCCAACAGTCAAGGCATAAATGAATGACTCATTAGTACCTCTTAATAGATGTCATTATTTTGCACTGTGGGTTTATGTCAAGTACAGTTAAGTAATTTCACGTTTGCAACCTTTACAAACCTTTCTTGTACAATGACATTTCATATAATTTTGAAAGAGACTTCCTGGCCTTTGGGGAAGTGCAGCATACTGCATTTAAAGATTGGCCTGCTTATAAATAATTAACAGTATAAGGCACTGGTATTTTCCTATTTAATCCTTGCTATGAAATATCCCCATTTTCTAGATGAGGAGATGTAGAGAAGTAAACAGAGATCCAGGGTCACAGAGTGAAGCTGCTTTGGAGCTGAGCTCCCCACCCCAGGCAGCCTGATTCTGGAGTTTGCCTTCTCTTTAACCTGGAGCCACCATGTACATTTGTGCAGGCTGTTCCCTGCCCAGGGGCACTTGGCTCATGGGGATGGCAGCAGCTGAAATGCAGCAGATACTCTGTTTGTCTGACTGGCTTTCCTGGTGCAGGGCTCCATCTACCTGAATTTTTTGAATCAGCATAAAAGCTTTAAAGGGCTAGCAGAGGCTCTGTGTTAACCCCATGTTCTTCTGTACTTCCCCTCAATACGAATGACCTGGTTTCTAACTTTAGATGTTATTAAACTAGTTATTTTTGGATGAAACCTCTCTTAACCTTGCTTCCTTTCCCCAGGGAAGTAATCTGTCCCCCTGACCCCTGACTTTTTGTAGTCATAGGAAGCAGTACCAGGTGTGGTTGAGGGTCGTTGGCCTAGATCAGCCAGTATGTGTTTTCCTCACGTGTTTTACTGGTGAGCCCATACCCTTAATTGACTGCTCTGTGCCTCAGTTTCTCACTTTTATGTAAGACTCAGAGCTTCCCGGGTGGCGCTCATGGTAAATAATCTGCCTGCAATGTGGAAGATGCAGGTTCAATCCCTGGGTCAGGAAGATCCCTGGAGAAGGAAATGGCTACCCACTCCACTATTTCTGCCTGGGAATCCCATGGAGAGAGGGGCCTGATGGGCTACAGTCCACGGGGTTGCAAACAGTCGGACATGACTGAGCAATTAACACACTCTGTGCTAGGTAAGAGGGAATTATTGATAAGTACTGATTCAGGTAACACTCCTTGGACCCCAGGAATGTTTACAACCAACTGAGAAGTCAAAACAGAAGCTTACGAGCAATTAGATAAGAATATAAAACAATAATATAGGAAACAGCGCCTGGCAGGTTAGTTATACTGCCATATAGGAGCTGGATCAGTAGTTCTTCTAGAATTTATATATCTCTCTGGAGCCTTACACTAATTCTCACCTCTGGAAGGGACGGTCATATGACTGGTCCATATATCCTTGGGGAGTCTAGTGCTGGGAATTTTCTGGTCCTCAGAGGAATTGTTGGGTCTGAGAAAGGACCACATGAGGGCTCAGTAGGCCTGGCCTGCATTGCGTTGGCCTGGATAAGTGTGTAGTTTTGTAAGTTTGGGGGCCTCTGGTTGAATTGGAACTTGAGGTAGGTGTTGTTTAGTTGCCAAGTCACATAAGACTCTTTTTCAATCCCATGGATTATAGCCCACCAGGCTCCTCTGTCCATGGGATTCCCCAGGCAAGAATACTGGAGTGGGTTTACATTCCCTTCTCCAGGGGATCTTCCCCACCCAGGGGTCGAACCCATGTCTCTTGCAAATATGTTGGCAGGCGGATTCTTAGGTGTTAAATAGTGAAAATGGCTAGGATTAATCTGACAGTGCCCTGAGAAAGTGAAAATCCATAATAGTACATAGTATCTTCTTTAAAATGAACTATTGAAAAAGGATTGCATCAGGCCTATTCAATAATATTTATGAGGAGTTGACTGTAATATTTCCACTCTGAGAAAGCAATCTGTTTCCATATTTTCATGTTATCTCTCAGTTCTTATCCATAGGCACATAGTTGTACATAGTTGATTATATTCGTTTTAAAATTCAAATGCCTCGGGAAAGAATGTTTTTTATCTCACTGAATTTGGTGGACAGCTCAGAAGTAGGTTAACATTTTCTTATTTCATATGTTGTCGTTGTTCAGTCAGTAAATTGTGTCCGACTCTTTGTGATGCCACAGACTGCAGCATGTCAGGCCCCTCTGTTCTCCACCGTCTCCTGGAGTTTGCTCAAATTCAGGTCCATGAGTCAATGATGCTATCTGACTGTCTCATCCTCTGTCATCCCCTTCTCCTCCTGCCCTCAGTCTTTCCCAGCGTCAGGGTCTTTTCCAGTGAGTTGGCTCTTTGCATCAGATGGCCAAAGTATTGGAGCTTCAGCTTCAGCATCAGTCCTTCCAATGAATATTCAGGGTTGATTTCCTTCAGGATTGACTGATGTGATCTTCTTGCTGTCCAAGAGACTTTCAAGAGTCTTCTCCAGCACCACAATTCAAAAACATCAATTGTTCGGCCATCAGCCTTCTTTATGGTCCAACTCTCACATCTGTACATGACTACTGGAAAAACCAAAGCTTTAACTATACAAACCTTTGATGACAAAGTGATATCTCTGTTTTTTAATACACTGTCTAGATTTGTCAATGCTTTCCTTCCAAGGAGCAAGCATCTTTTAATTTCATGGCTTCAGTCACTGTCTCAGTGATTTTGGAGCTCAAGAAAGTAAAATCTGTCACTGCTCCCACTTTCTCCCCTTCTATGTGCCATGAAGTGATGGGACTGGATGCCATGATCTTAGTTTTTTGAATGTTGATTTTTAAGCCAGTTTTTTTTTTTTTTTCCGCTCTTCTCTTTCACCCTCATCAAGAGTCTCTTTAGTTCTTCTTTGCTTTCTGCCGTTAGAGTGGTATCATTTCCATATCTGAGGTTGTTGATATTTCTCCTGGCAATCTTGATTCCAGCTTGTGATTCACTCAGCCCAACATTTCTCATGATGTTCTCTGCATATAAATTAAATAGACACAGTGACAATATATAGCCTTGTCATACTCCTTTCCCAAATAAGCTTATACGTTTGTCATATATGCACGAACACATAAAAAACACATGCTAAGTCACTTCAGTTGTGTCCTACTCTTTGTGACCCTTTGGGCTGTAGCCTGCCAGGCTCCTCTGTCCATGGTGTTCTCCAGGCAAGAATACTGGAGTGGGTTGCCATTCCTTCCTCCAGGGAATCTTCCCGACCCATGGATCGAACCAGAGTCTCTTACATCTCTTGGATTGGCAAGTGTGTTCTTTACCACTAGTGCCACTTGGGAAGCCCTATTTAAAAAAAAAAGATAGACTCTTGCATAATGATTACAACATCCCCTGACTTTGATGTCATTTACAGATAATAGCTACTTCTGTTATTTCTGTTTTACCGATGGAAGAAGCTGTGACCTAGAAGCACATATATGTATTTTTAGGTAAAAATGGGATCACACTCTGCACATATTTTGATGTTTTCCAAAGGACAATACGAACCACCTGTGTAACCAGCACACAGCTCAGGCAGTAGAACTTTACCATATGGGACCAGGTGCCCCCTGCACACCCGCTCCCAGGCACCACCTGCTCCTTCCTGACTGAACTGCGTGGATTAGTTTGCCCACCTCTGTACTTTGTATAAATAATATCACTCAGGTCATATTCTTTGGTGTATGGCTTCTTTCACTGACGTATATTGTGAGATTCATCCATGTGGCTGTGTTGTAGCAGTAGCTCATGTACACTTATTACTGCTTAGTATTACATGGTACACCACGATTTATCCATTCCAATGGTGGCCATTGGGATTGTTCCCATTTTTTGGCTATTATGAAAATGCTATTGACAATGACTATTGTTTTACACTTTGCTTCCCCCCTGCCCCCATTCAAATGTCATGAGATAGACATCCTTGCATATCTGCATACATATTTACTTCATTTTTCTTTGGTGTCTTAGAACTGACCATTACATGGATATACTGTAATTCACTTAGCCATTTTCAGCTTTAAGTTACTTCCTAGTTTTACTATTATATATCTTTATGCACTTTAAAAATACAAAAAGTAGGATAGGAAACTAGGAGTGGGACTTACAGGTTAAAGTTTATGTACATTTTAAATTGTGATCAATTAAAAAATTCCTTTCCAAATATAATATTGTATCAAGATATTGAATTGTGTCAGATTTCACTCCTACTAATGAACAATCCCCCTTTTTAAAATAGTCCCATTATTTAAATTTTTGAAAATGTTGCCACCTTCATTGGCAGCTTGTATTTGTTATTTTTTTCCTAGTTATCAGAACTTGAGAATCTTTTAATCATTTTACTGGTTATTTTCATCTGAATTTAGACTTCTCATGGCTGTACCATTTCATTTCTATCATATTGTCTTTTTGTTGATGGATATGCAGCAATTGTTTTGTCTGTCAATCAAAATATTTGAAATATTATGGTTAGTAACATTTTCCTGTTAACAGCTGTCACCGAAATCCCTGCCAATTTTGTGGCTTTTTTTTTTGTGGTAAAATACACATAACATAAAATTTACCATTTTAACCTTTTGGAAGTGTATAGTTCAGTGGCATGAAGTACATTAACATTGTTAGGCAGCCATCATCACCATCCATTCCAGAACTTTTTTTATCGCTCAAAACTGAAATTTTGCACTCATTAAGCAATGATTTCCTGTTTCTCCCTACCCCAAGCACCGGCAACCACCATTCTATTTTCTGTCTCTATAAATGTGACTACTCTAGGCACTTTATATAAGTGGAATCATACTGTATTTGTCCTTTTGTTCCTGGCGTATTTCACTGGATATAATGTCTTCAAGTTCCATCTGTATTGTAGCATGTGTTAGAACTTGCTTCCTTCTGGGGCCGATGATATTCAGTTGTATAATAGACCACATTTCATTTATTCTTTCATCCATCAACGGTCATTTGGGTTGCTTCCACCTTTTGGCTAATATAAATATTGCTGCTGTGAACATTGTCTGTACATATACCTCTTTGAGTCCCTCCTTTTAATTCTTTTGGGTAAGTTGTGGCTTTTTCATATGTTTATGGTCATCTTTATTTGTACGAAAGTTTCTCCTTTTTATGTAGTCAGATCTAGCTTTCCTTTTGTAGCCTTACTGTTTTGTGTCATGCTTAAGAACACATTCATCTCCCTAAGACTGTAATGATCATCTCTTATATTTTCTTCTAGAACTTTTATAGTTTGGTGCTTATGTTTAGCTGTTTTCTCTATCTGAGGTTTTTATAGAGAGGTAGAACTTTTATGCATGTATGTGTGCTACATTTCTTTGGTCATGTCCTGACTCTTTGTGACCCTATGGACTGTAGCTCACCAGGCTCCTCTGTCCATGGGATTCCGCAGGCAAGATTAATTTAATGGGTTGCCATGCCCTGCTCCAGGAATCTTTCTGACCCAGGGATCGAACCCAGGTCTCCTGCATTGCAGGCAGATTCTTTACCACTGAGCCACTGGGGAAGCCCAGAACTTTTATGATTTTCCCCAAGCACGTACATTTGTCCCAGTATCACTTATGGTACACTTATCCTGATTCCACTTATGAAAAAACTTCTTTTATGATTTTCTTCAAATTGAGATATTACTCAAAAATTTTCTAGACAGAAAAGCTAACAGGAGGAGAAAATAATTGATGTGATGAAAAGGCAAGAATCACTAATGGGAACACATAACTGTCTTAGTAAAAACCCATTAGAATACTTGGCAGATTTTATGGGAGTAAACGCCTACTGAAAATAATAAATGAGTTTATGAACAGAACCAAGTGCTCTGGTATGTACACAGTAGTACTGTTTTCTTATGAAAAGCCTTGTGACTGAGACGGCTGTGTTTCGGACTCAGCTGCCTGCAATAAGCTTCTTTGGTAGCCATTTTGGACATTGCCACTCACTTTGAAAGAATGTTTTGCCAATCTGGAAAGACCGTCTCAGTTAGAGTTTTACTTCATTGGGAGAAATATTTGGTTTGTGTACTTTAATAATTATTTTTTTAGGTAAAAATTTTCTAGTTTTTGTTTTAAATAGAAAGCTACTGAGAAGGATATAGTGTAATGCGCAGGAAAGCAATGTGATTGACTTTTCAATCACGAGGAAACCAATTGTGATGTTTTCTGCTCAGGTACAGTTGATTACATAGTAGGTAAAGAGGGAAGTTAGTAGAAAAGATGGGGGCAGATATGGCTCAGATTAGAAACTACCATCATAAGCACTTTAAGGTTCATTACAATCAGCTGTAATTTATTGAGCTTAATTCTTTGAAGTTGATAAGCCGTGGGAGTACTTGAACTTGGAAATTATATTAAGCCTGTAATTTAAGCATTATGAAATGTATTCTTAATTTAGTCTCCAAAAGTTTCTGATGAAGTTTGAATGCTTATAGGAGCCTCAGCCCTGGAGTGGGACTGTCACTGAGTCTAGTCTAAGTACTTCCATTTTACAAGCTGTTTGACCTTGAGCTAGTTCATTGCTTTGAACCTCAGTTTTCTTATGTGAGCAATAAGGACTTCTTGCAGTCACTGTGAGGATCAAATTTTAAAATCTATGTTGAGTGCTTGGCTTGACACCTGGCACTGAAAAAAAAAGAAAAAAAAACCACAAACCCAAACCACTCAGATGATATTACTAGCTGATAACATTTCCTTTGGATAAATAATTTAGCATAGACTAAATGAGGTTTTAAAATATTGAAGAGAGTTAAACCAGTCTTGAAAGATGTCCGATTATAGGATGTCACCAACTTAACCACAGTTGTTTTGTTTCATAAGTGTGTGTGTGGAGATGTTATATTAAAGTAATTTCCCAGATATTTCTGGACTGAAAACCTACAAGGACTTTGCTAGGCTGGCTCTCATAATAAGGCAGTCTGTGGAATGAACAGTGGGAAAAATTACAGTTTAAAATGCTGAAGTGAAGTAATGTGGAGTTAAGTGATCATTTTGTTCAATTACTTTATTACTAGGTGAAAATCTGGTTTCAGAACAGAAGAATGAAATGGCGGAATTCCAAAGAAAAGGAAGTACTCTCCAACAGGTGTCTCCAAGAAGTAGTCCTTCAAGAGGACCCGCTCTCGCGATCGGCTCTAGGTTTCCCTTCTCCGTGTGCTTCGCTCTGGGAAGTCTCCCAGCAGCACTCGAGTCCAGGATGGAGGGAGAATTCACCTGAACCTTCAGAGAGACTAATCCAGGGGAGTCCAGGGCCAGAGGCACTGCCCCCAGAAGCAAAGTCACTGCAGGGTGCCTTGTATTTGTGTTCTGAAGAGGACGCAAGAGACAAGAGTGTACTTACTGGCACAGTGTGAATGGACACAGTCTGCCATGTTAACTTAAAAGAACGCTTGATTAATAACATTCGGACTTCAAAGCCTGCTAGCTTATGCCTCATCAGTGCCTAATACCTAATAACCTTAGGAGTGAAACATGGACTAATGTTTTAGGAAACCCTCTCCAGTGTTCTCTTATTTGGGTCCTAGACTCAGATTTAATTTGTAAGTGGAACAGAATCTCCTGGAAATTGTGATGAAGCTAAAAAAAAAACAACCAAGAATAATAGTTGACTCAGTTGCTGCTCTGAGTTTGTGCATATATGCTTGTGTCTCTATGTGTGTATATATATATATAAATAGTAATTAAAAATACATTAGTAGAAACTATTTCTTTTCTATATAGTGCATTGAGCAAATTCACTTCCTTTTATATGAAGAAAAACCAACAATGGAATGAATGTTTTCAATTTTTTAAAAACTTGTGAAATTTGGACTTTAGTGCAAATTTTCGTATCAATAGAACATGTTTTTAAAAATTCTCTATTTTCTGGCTTCTTTCAGTATCCAGCTATAAATGATTTTTAACAACTCAGCTCAGCAGTCCTAATCAAATGTGTCACTGTTAGGTACATACATTGAAAGTATGTATTTAAAATTAGTCCAGTAGGCAAGCTAGAAGAATTTCTGAATGTGACTGTTAGTATCTTTAATTTTCCAGGCTCTGGACTTCAGGCTGTCAGTGATGGAGGTACCTATTTAACTGCTGTTTATCATATGATCTCTTTTCTGTAATGATGGGCCTTAATCAGGGTTTGCCAAATAAAATGCCTTTAAGGGCATGTCAGGAAAATAGAAGGCATGGCCCACCTAAAGATCTGTGAGTTTAATAATTGTTGAAATACTGTGTTGGTTGAACAAACATCTGTGCCAAGAAGTCTGTGACCTCTGGCTAAGACTTCAGTGTCACAGTTCTTAAATGTTCCCAACAGGACTTCAAAACCCAGCACTGATGGAATCTGTAGTGATTTCTATTTGCACTTCTGGTTATAGACTAAATTTTCCACTTAGGTGGTGTACATGATAATATTAGGTTATTTTTATGTATTAACAAATACCACACAGATGTTTTATGTTTTTTGAATACTGTGAAATAGTATTATTATAAAATTTCATTTCTGGTAATGATTTGCTTAGTTCAGCTAGAATTTTTTATTCTAGGTCCAAGAAAAAATTATGCTTCTCTTTGAAGGAAATGAGGCAGAAAAAGGAAATGATGTGATTTTGAAGTAGGTTATTATAATCTGTGGACAAGAAACATTATTAGAAGTTCATGATGTGGAATTTTGTTAGAAACCTACACAGAGAGAATGACTTCTAATTTGCTTACATTCTTAGCTATTGGCTTTGAGGATTTAGAGTTTTTAGCAAAGGTAATATTTCCGAAGATAACAATTTTGTCAACATGAGGAAATTATTTTGTGTGAATGGAATTTGGTTTGGTGATGATAGCTTATGTCTTTATCTTTTGCTTGCAAGTCCTTTCAGAAGACTCAATCCCTCTTTGTGGGAAGTGAAGGCAGAGGTCTGCTGTCAGCAATTTCAATTTAAAAACCTGTCTTAAAATGAGTTATAGTATGATTTCTTTTATTTATATAATGTTAACCTCATTTACATTTATTGGGTCCTTTCTATGTACTGGAGACTATGCTAAGACTTTAGGGTGAATTAACTCATTTAATCCTCATGACAATGACCTAGTGAAGTATTGGGACTGTTACTTTAGCAGTCTTGTTACCTAGACAAGGGACCTGGAGCAGTATGGTTAGGGTAATTTACCCAAGGTCATGAGGTTAATAAATGGAATTTGACCCCTGGCAGTCAAGTTTCAACTCTTGAAATTTAACCAACCATTTGGGGTTATATACCACTGTGAATGTATTCACCTAGTTATGGGATGCATTGTAAGACATACATTTTGAAGACTGAAGTGAAATTTATTAAAGAAATTCAGAAACACATCATACTTTTAAAAATATTTATTTTTAATTAGAGGATAATTGCTTTACAATATTGTGTTGGGTTTCTGCCATATATGAACATGAATCAGCCATAGTTGTATATATGTCCCCTCCCTCATAAACCTCCTCCCTACATCCCACCCCCTAGGACATTTTACTTTTTAGTATCTTACTTGGGGAATGTTTGTCTCTTCAGTGTCTTCTCTATTAATTTTGAAATGTTGGGAAAGTAAAGAATCATGAAAGTTCTCAGTTATGAAGCCTCCTCCATAGAGAACAGTCTCATAGGAGAACCTAAGTGTGAAATGAAAGAGTATTTTTCTCTCACTCTTTGCTAGAAATCATAGAGAGCTTATCCATGGATAAGCTGTTTCCATGGATAAGTGTTTCTTAAGAATAACTTGAAAATCAAATGAAAGAAACCTGCGTCCTGGCCATCCAATTACCCAAGTTTTAGAAGTGGGCCTCTTGGGGCTGAAATGATCTTTCCCTATGGTTTCACCTCAATTCTGAGACCCAGTGGAGGCTCTGTCTCTGTGATTGGCCTGATAATCATATACACAGATGCATCTTTTAATTGTTTTCTACCTTGGATGTGTTAGGGGCTTCCTTGGTGGCTCAGATGGTAAAGAGTCTGGCTGCAGTACGGGAGACCTGGGTTCGACTCCTGGGTCAGGAAGATACCCTGCCTAGAAAAGGAAATAGCAACCCACTCCAGTATCCTTCCCTGCCAAATTCCATGGATGGCAGGCTACAGTCCCTGGGGTCGCAAAGGGTCAGACACGACTGAGCAACTTCACTTTTGGATGTATTAGAGGCTTAGGAAAAGAATATCTTGGATGAATATGAAAGTGAAAGTGTTAGTTGCTCAGTTCTGTCTGACTCTGTGATCTCCTGGGTTAAGCCCACAAGACTCCCTCTATCCATGGAATTCTCCAGGCAAGAATACTGGAGTGGGTTGCCATTACCTTCTCCAGGAGATCTTCCCAACTCAGGGATGCAACCCAGGTCTCCTGCATTGTGGGCAGATTCTTTACAGTCTAAGCCACCAGGGAAGCCCCTTGGATGAATATATTAGGGATATTTAGGAAACATGCACAAACAAGGTCCACAGGCATATGCTTGTTGTACCTTGACTTTGCCTTCATTTACCCAAATTGTTGGAGAGAAGTGCTGAGCTTCTTAGTCTAATTGACAAGGGTCTTTTTTCTCCTTTGACTTGTGCTTAACCAATGTTCCCTCCACCTACAGTGTTCCTACACATGTATTGGGTAGGCCAAAAAGTTTGAGTCTTTCTGTAATCTCTTACAGAAAAACCCAATGAACATTTTGTCAAACCCAATATTTTCCTCTGCTTTCAGAATTCAGAAGGCTTCCCTGTTGGCTCAGAGGTTAAAGCGTCTGCCTGCAATGTGGGAGACACAGGTTCGATCCCTGGGTTGGGAAGATCCTCTGGAGAAGGAAATGGCAACCCACTCCAGTACTCTTGCCTGGAAAATCCCATGGACTGAGGAGCCTGGTGGGCTACGTCCACGGGGTCGCAAAGATTTGGACACGACTGAGCAACTTCACCTTCACCTTCACCTTCAGAATTCAGACGACGTTTCTCCACATGATCACATATGAGTATTTTTGTTATCTGCCTTCCAGACAAACCCTATTTTATAAAATACCAGGAAAATAGAAGCCTGAAGGCAAATTTAAAAAGTTTTAAAAACATGCCAAATTACCTGTAAGTGGCAAAGAAGAAAAAATTGTAAACACCACCCTTCAGCTTTTATGAAGAAAAATATAAAGCCAAGTATAAAGAGTTGGAAGTATACAGATTAGGAATGGTCATGGGATCTGGAGATAGTGAAAGCCATGATCACTATATTTAAAAGGCAATTCTGTTTTCTTAGTACTAAAGTGGTTTGAATGGGTAACCTGGTTATTCAGGCCAGTGGTTCAGGCTTTAAAAATCCAAGCTGATTATACAGAGTGAAGTAAGCCAGAAAGAAAAACACCAATACAGTATACTCACACGTATATATGGAATTTAGAATGATGGTAATGATAAACCTGTATGCAAGACAGCAAAAGAGACACAGATGTATAGAACGGCCTTTTGGCCTCTGTAGGAGAGGGAGAGTGTGGGATGGGTTGGCAGAGTGGCAGTGTAACGTGTGATATCATAAGTGAAATGAATCGCCAGTCCAGGTTTGATGCAGGATGCAGGATGCTTGGGACTGATGCACGGGGATAGTCCAGAGAGAGGGTGTGGGGCGGGAGGGGGGAGGTGGGGGTCGGGATTGGGAGTTCATGTACACTCGTGGCTGATCCATGTCGATGTGTAGCAAAACGAATACAGTATTGTAAAGCAAAACAAACTAAAAAAATAAAATTAATTAAAAAAAAATCCATACCTGTGAATGCCATACCTCCCAACCTGTTTTGTGTATGTGCTCACATTGGAATATACTTCGTACATGCTCTTCAAAAGCACTCACACCTCCCACTCCATCCGCTGAAAATCATACATAAACTTAGTTCAATTTTCAAATATAAGATCTAAAAATATGTAAACCACACATGTCATTTCTGGCCCCCTATATTCCCCATTCTGATGCATCTTTTGCAAAGGTGCATACTCCCCAGCTTGCTCTGTGACCTATTCCTTGACGAACAGTGATTTTATAAAATTCTGCTAAACTTTAATAAAAAGTTCCTTAGACACTGCTTCTGCGCTCCTTTGAAATCCACAAAAATATTTTTTCCCTGGATCTCATACTTCTTAGGTATGATGTATGAGGCACTGTCTTCAGCTCTATGTAAATAAATATGAGGGAGCTCATGGTCCTTGCCCTCAAGGAAACTTTAGATCTAGTCTTCTTGCCAAACATTTTTTTAAAATCTTCCATGTTACCAGTGACTGGATCCAGTAGTTTTGGGGTAAAAAATAGTGTCCTCCAAAACCCTATCTATCTATTTGAAGGAGTAGTGGCAATTTTGTTATTCACTTGCTTAGTTGTGTCCAACTCTTTGCTACTCTGTGAACTGCAGCACATCAGGATTCTCTATCATTCATTGTCTCCCTGAGTTTGCTCAAACTCATGTCCATTGAGTCAGTCATGCCATGGAACCATCTCATCCTCTGCTGCTCCATTCTTCTCCTGCCTTCAATCTTTCCCAGCATAAAGGTCTTTTCCAGTGAATCAGTTCTTCGCATCAGGTGGCCAAAGTGTTGGAGTTTCAGCATTGGCATCAGTTCTTCCAATGAATATTCTGGGTTGATTTCCTTTAGGATTGACTGGTTTAATCTCCTTGCAGTCCAAGGGACTCTCAAGAGTCTTCTCCAGCACCACAGTTCAAAAGCATCAATTTTTTGGCCCTCAGCTGCCTTTATGGTCCACCTCTCACATTCATACATGACTACTATAAAAACCATAGCTTTGATTATATGGACTTTGGTCAGCAAAGTGATATTTCTACTTTTTAATATGCTGTCTAGGTTTGTCATAGCTTTGCATCCAAGAAGCAAACATTTTTTAATTTCATGGCTGCAGTCACTGTTCGCAGTGATTTTTCAGCCCAGAAAATAAAATCAGTTGTTACTTCCACTTTTTCCCTTTCTATTTGCCATTAAATGATGGAACCAGATGTCATGATCTTGGGTTTTTTAATGTGGAGTTCCAAGCCACCTTCTTCACTCCTCTTTCACCCTCATCAAGAGACTCTTGACTCTCTCTTTACTTTCTGCCATTATAGTGGTATCATTTCCATATCTGAGGTTGTTGATATTTCTCCTGGCAATCTTGATTCCAACTTGTGATTCATCCAACCCAGCATTTTACATGATGTTCTCTGAGTTAAATAAGCAAAGTGACACTATAGAGCCTTGTCATGCCCCTTTCTCAATTTGGAAACAGTCAGCTGCTCCATGTCTGGTTTTAACTGTTACTTCTTGACCTGCATACAGGTTTCTCAGGAGACAGGTAAGGTGGTCTGGTACTATCATCTCTTGAAGAATTTTCCATAGTTTGTTGTGATCCATATAGCCAAAGGCTTTTAGCATAGTCAGTGAAGCAGATGTTTTTCTGGAATTTCCTTGCTTTCTCTATGATCCAACAAATGTTGGCAATTTGATCTCTGGTTCCTCTGCCTTTTCTAAATTCAGCTCATACATGTGTAAGTTCTTGGTTCATGTACTGCTGAAGCCTAGCTTGAAGGATTTTGAGCATAACCTTGCTACCATGTGAAATGAGTGCAGTTGTACAGTAGACTGGACATTCTTTGGCATTGCCCTTGTTTGGCATTAGAATGAAAACTGATCTTTTCCAGTCCTGTGGCCACTGCTGAGAACTGAAAGTGAAAGTTAAGTCACTCAGTTGTGTCCGACTCTTTGTGACCCCATGGACTGTAGCCCACCAGGCTCTTCTGTCCATGGGATTCTCCAGGCAAGAATACTGGAGTGGGTTGCCATTTTCTTCTCCAGGGGATCTTCCCGACCCAGCAATCAAACCCAGGTCTCCCACATTGGAGGCAGACGCTTTAACCTCTTAGCCACCAGGGAAGGCCACTGCTGAGTTTTCCAAATAAATATGCTGACATATTGGTGCAACACTTCAATAGCATCATCTTTTATGATTTTAAGTGGCTCAGCTGGAATTCTGTCACCTCCACTAGCTTTGTTTGTAGTAATGTTTCCTAAGACCTGCTTGACTTCACACTCCAGTATGTCTGGTTCTAGGTGAGTGACCATACCATCGTGTTTATCCTGGCACTAAAACCTTTCTTGTGTAGTTCTTCTGTGTATTCTTGCCACCTCTTCTTAATCTCTTCTGCTTCTGGTAGGTCCTTACCATTTCCGTTCTTTATTGTGCCTATCCTTGCATGAACTATTCCCTTCATATGTCCAGTTTTCTTGAAGAGATCCTAGTTTTTCCCAGTCTGTTGTTTTCCTCTATTTCTTGGCATAGTTCATTTGAGAAGCTGTCTTATCTCTTCTTGCTGTTCTCTGAAACTCTGCATTCAGTTGGGTATATCTTTTCCTTTCACTTCTCTTCTTTCCCAGCTATTTGTAAAGCCTCCTCAGAGAACCACTTTGCCTTCCTGTATTTCTTTTCTTGGGGATGGTCTTGGTCACTGCCTTCTGTAAAATTTAATGAACCTCCATCCATAGATCAAAGATCTGGTAGACAGAGTGCCTGAAGATCTATGGATGGAGGTTCGTTAAATTGTACAGGAGGCAGTGACCAAGACCATTCCCAAAAAAAGAAATACAGGAAGGCAAAGTGGTTCACTGAGAAGGCTTTACAAAGCTGAGAAAGAAATTTTCCCTGGTAGCTTAGCTGCTAAAGAATTTGCCTGCAATGCAGGAGACTCTGGTTCGATCTCTGGGTCAGGAAGATTCCCTGAAGAAGATATAGGCTATCCACTCAAGTTTTAGAAATTTTCCCTGGTGACTCAGATGGCAAACAATCTGCCTGCAATGTGAGAGACCTGGGTTCAATCCCTGGGTTGGGAAGATCCCCTGAAGGAGGCAACCCACTCCAGTATTCTTGCCTGGAGAATCCCCATGGACAGAGGAGCCTGGAGGCCTGCAGCCCCTACAGTTGCAAAGAGTCATACACGACTAGCACCTAAACACATATCTGAGTGACCTAGTGGTTTTCTCTACTTTCTTCAATTTAAGCCTGAATTTTGGCAATAAGAAGCTCATGATCTGAGCCACAGTCAGATCTTGTTTTGCTAATTGTATAGAGCTTCTCCATCTTTGAGTACAAAGAACATAACCAGTCTGATTCCAGTATTGACCATCTGGTGATGTCCATATGTAGTCAGACTCTTCACTGTGACCTGTTCATCTTGGGCATTCCTGCACTCCATGACTCATAGCTTCATTTAGTTACGCAAACCCCTTTGCCATGACAAGCCTGTGGTCCTTGAAGTAGGGTGGTGGATTGGGGGGTTGTTATTGAATGCTCCAGTTTTCAGAAAAATACAAGCTACTTGGCATTGCTCATTGTCTGTGCTCTTTCTCCTCCATTTGGGCCACACTGGTCCCAAGAGAAGACAGAAAGAATCTAAGGAAATAATATAGTAACTTTTTGTTTATAGTGCCCCCTACCCTCTACTTTCTTCTTTTTACCTTCTCAGCCTCAGATCAGCTTTCAACCATGATGAATAGGAAGAGTGAAGAAAAAGCAAGTAGCACAAGTAAGGCGAAATCAGGAGTATTCGCCTGGTGAGTATGGTGAGTATTCTTGAACATATTGAGAAAATCTTGCAGAATTAATTTACATCATTTATAAACCAGTTCTGAAATAAGCACCTACAGGAAGGACAAAATGCTAGCCCCCCCACAATGGTTCTTAGCTTCCAGCTGTTAGTTGGGTTCCATTACATTATTATTTTTGGTTATAAAAGCTATACATGCTCATTATAGAAAGCACACTGGAAAATATAGCTGACAAAGAAAAATTTATGTGTAATTCTACCATCTGGAAATAGCCAATTTAGCTCTTTTGTGAAAATGTTTCACTTTTGAATGTATTTATATGTAGATGTGTGTGTGTGTAAACAAATTTGGATCATAGTGTATGTCTAGGTTATCCTGCTTTTTTTACTCAACTTTATAGAGAATAGTTTCCCATGCCTTAGAAATTCTTTAAACTTTTTATGACAGCTGTATGGTATTATTCCTTTATAATTCCTTCACTTCTTGAGGTAGACCAAGGGATGGGGCCAGGAGATGGCAGGTAATGGAAAGAATGATCATGGGCTCTTGTACCAGAAATTTACTTAAGAAAAACAATCTGATGTTTATTATTTTTTTAACTATTAATAAACAAAGGCCCAGCAAACATAAGACATAGAACGAAAATCGAGGAGTTAGGGCTTATGCTTTCCGTGGTCTTTAACATCAAGCAGCATCAGAGACACCAAGTGGAGAGCCCCTTCTGAAAAGCCACCAGGATGTTTATCAAAAGGTCCTCCCATCCATGCAAAGTCCAAGGGATTGTTTGCACATGAGTTTTACAAGTAGCCAGCTACAAATGTAGCTAACATGAGATAATAGTTTACCTCTCTTTAATCATGTTTTATAGTCACACTGATACATTATTTAACTTTTTAAAGTACATACTTTTGTTCACAACATGGGCAGAAGCCAAGTCAGCTGATGGGTATCTGACATGTGTTACCATTTTGAAGGCTTAGATGATAAGGCATTTTTGCCTGTCTAGTCTAGAATCTCCTAGCTCTCACAGCTGTATGGATATTCTCTCAAACATGCTTGAATAACAGAAATTATGGAGAGAATCATTTGCGATCAGAACATTCCAAGGTTAAAAGAGAGCCTTGAATGTTATTTAAACCCAAAGCAGAACCATCAAAAGCTTGATGCTAATCAAAAGTCAAAAAAGTAAGCCTGTTAAATCTGAATAAAGTTCAGTGATACAGTTAATTCATAATATACATCTAATCCTATTATAGAAGCTTCCCTGGTGGCACAGTGTTAAAGAATCTGCTTGCCAATTCAGGAGACATGGGTTTGATCCCTTTGATCCCTCCAGGAAGATCCCCTGGAGCAGGAAATGGCAACCCACTGCAATATTCGTGCCTGAAACACCCATGGACAGAGAAGCCTGGCTTCCATGGGGTCACAAAAGAGTTGGACTGACTTAGTAACTAAGAAACAACAACAGTCCCATTACAATGGATTCCCATTGTGGTTTCCTAGGGATGTTGTAACAAATTACCACAAACCATAGCTTAAAACAACAGAAGTTTATTCTCTTGGAGTTGTGGAGGGTAAAATCCAAATTCAAGATGTCAGCAGGGCCTTGGTCCCTCAGAGGTTTTAGGAAACCACCTCTTCAGCTTCTGGTACCTCTAGGAATTCTTGGTTGGGGCTGTGTGACTTTAATCTCTTCTTCTGACTTCTTGTAGTTTTCTGTCCTATGTGTTTGTATCACAAACTTCCCTTAGTCTTTCTTTTATGAGGATACTTGTCATTGGATTTAGAGCTGAGGTTCAGGAATATCACATCTCAAGATCCTTAACTTAATTACATCTGCAAAGTATACCCCCCCCCCCCCACTGCTTTTTTTCAAATAAGGTCACATTCACAGGTTTCAGGAGTTATGACATGGGCATATTTTGGGTGGGGGTGCTACTATTCAACTCACTGATCCTCCCAGATGGCTCAGTGGTAAAGAATGCTCCTGTCAATGCAGCAGACAAAGGAGACGTGGGTTCTATCCCTGGGTCTGGAAGATCCCGGGAGGAGGAAATGGCAAGCCACTCCAGTATTCTTGCCTGGAAAATCCCATAGCAGAGGAGCCTGGCAAGCTGCAGTCCATGGAGTTGCAAAGAATTGGACACGAGTGAACAGCTGAGCACATTCAACCTACTACATCTATATTCCACAATATCACAGCATAAGATCTAGAATAAATAAAAACAGGAGACTTAGACTTCTGGCTTCCCTGATAGCTCAGTCAGTAAAGAATCTGCCTGTAATGCAGGAGATTCTGGTTTGATTCCTGGGTTGGGAAGATCCCCTGGAGAAGGGAAGGCTACCCACTCCAGTATTCTGGCCTGGAGAATTCCATGGACTGTATAGCCCATGGAGTTGGCAAAGAGTCAGACACAATGGATTGACTTTTACTTTCACTTTAGACTCCTGTGGCATTACCTTAGTGGAATTTGACTATATAGTCAAATTGATGTAGGCTTTGATGTAGGCTTTTGTATCAACCAATGCAAGGATATTTGTGGCAAGGAAATTTTTGTAAAAATTGCCTCCATTTTGAATTTCTTTCTACACTGGGAAAATGTAAGAAAATACAGCACTAATTTTTTAGAGCCCTCACATGGATTCCAGATGTTGACCATTTAATCCAAGAAGGTGTTTCCTTATTATATGGATGTGGTGCACATCAAAAAATTGGCATTGTTTAATTTATGACTCACACGTGAACCATTGTTTTTTGTGATGTAGTTATTTTAAGTGATTCATAAACTAAACAATGCCAATATTTTGGACACGTACCATATTTGTGTAATGAGGAAACACCTTCTTGCATTAAATGGTCAACATCTGGGATCCATGTGGGAATTTCTTTGAAATTTTAAGTCAAGACAAATTAGCATGGCACACATTTTGTCAGAGATGCAGCTAGCTTGTAATCAAAATGCAGAGTGAACTTGGTACTATATTGTGGTTAAGAAAATAGGAATGTTTTTGACAGAAAACCCAATGTTGTTTTTACAGCATTATTTTAAGGATGGTAAATGGAGGTGTGGAGTGAAATACAGTATGGGCAGCATTGAGTCAGCAATGAAAAAATCAACTCAAGTGTACTTTCTTAGTTGGTGGCCCATTTGGTAACACAAAGTTGTTAAATGAGCATACCTTTTGACCAGACAATTCCACTTACTGAAATTTATCTTATGGAAACAGTCAGAAATGTGCAGATTTGCATACAAGGATGCTCATCATAATACTGGACTTTATGTTTTAGAGCCGTTTTTGGTTCACAGCAAAAGTGAGCAGAAGGTACAGAGATTTCCCATATGTCTCCTGCCCCACATATGCACAATCTCCCTTACTATCAACATCTCACACAAAAATAGTACATTTGTTACAATGAAAGAATCTACATTGATGTACCATTATCACCTAAAGTCCCTAGTTTACATTAGAGCTCATTCTTGGTTTGTACATTCTATAGGTTTTGAAATATGTGTGACATGTAATTACAATCATAGCACTATACACAATAGTTTCACTGTCCTTAAAGTCCTCTCATAATATGTTTTGATAGCAAAAGCAATTTGATAGCAACAGGGGATGGTTAAAATCAGTCGTAACAAATTTATGTAATGAAATCCTAAGCAGCCATTTAAAATATTGTTGAAGAACAATGATTAATAAAAATGGCCATGATTCATTGTTAAAGGGAAAAACAGATTACAAAACAATATTTTAATACCTAATTTGCTTGTGTTTGTGTGTTTAAAGAAAAGCCTATACACCCATGTTTAAACTGTAACTGTCTCTGAGTAGTGGGATTAAAGATGACATTTGCTTTCTTTTTTTAACCTCCATTTTTGAAATAATCTACTACAAATATATTACTTAAAAAAACTTATTCATTATTTAAAAAATCTTTAAATTTATTTTTGGCAGCAACATGTGGCATGTGGGGTCTTAGTTCTCAGCGAGGGATTGAACCTATTCCCTTTGTAGTGGAAGTGTGGAGTCTTAACCCTGGACTGACATGGAAATCCCCCAAATCATATTACTTTTAAAATTAGAAAACACATGTTGACTTGAGTATCTCACAGACATCTCAAATTTCAACAAGCTCTTCTTTCACCTCAAATCTTTACTGGTATTTCCTTCTTTTGGTGATAGTAAAATAGGACAAACAGCTGCTGGATTCAGCAACTTGGGAGTCAGCTTGACTCTCTTCTCTCTGCTCCCTCATATGTAACTAATTACCCAGTTCTGTAAATGCATTCTCCTAAACAGCTCTTCAGTTTATCCTCATTCTAGCCATCTCCGTAGTCGCAAATGCACTCCAAATCACCAGTCCCTCTTGTTTGCACTTGTTTCCTAGCTGTCTCTTTGCTTTTCTTCTAGCTCCCTTCCAACTTTTTCCTCAGGCTGTAGTCAGAAGGATCCTTTTAAAAAGTATAATCAGATTGATTGTATTCTCTGCAGCCAAAGATGGAGAGTTCTATACAGTCAGCAAAAACAAGACCAGGAGCTGACTGTGGCTCAGACCATGAACTCCTTATTGCCAAATTCAGACTTAAATTGAAGAAAGTAGGGAAAACCACTAGACCATTTAGGTATGACCTAAATAAAATTCCTTATGATTATACAGTGGGAGTGACAAACAGATTCAAGGGATTAGATTCGATAGATGGACTGCCTGAAGAACTACGGGCGGAGGTTCATGCCATTGTACAGGAGGCAGGGATCAAGAGCATCTCCAAGGAAAAGAAATGCAAAAAGGCCAAATGGTTGTCTGAGGAGGCCTTACAAATAGCTGTGAAAAGAAGAGATGCGAAAAGCAAAGGAGAAAAGGATAGATATACCCTTTTGAATGCAGAGTTCCAAAGAATAGCAAGGAGAGATAAGAAACCTTCCTCAGTGATCAATGCAAAGAAATAGAGGAAAACAATAGAATGGGAAAGACTAGAGATCACTTCAAGAAAATTAGAGATGCCAAGGGAATATTTCATGCAAAGATGGGTTTAATAAAGGACAGAAATGGTATGGACGTGACAGAAGCAGAAGATATTAAGAAAAGGAGGCAAGAATACACAGAAGAGCTATACAAAAAAGATTTTCACAACCCAGATAATCATGATGGTGTGATCACTCACCTAGAGCCAGACATCTTGGAATGTGAAGTCAAGTGAGACTTATGAGGCATCACTACAAACAAAGCTAGGGGAGAGGATGGAATTCCAGTTGAGCTAATTCAAATCCTAAAAGATGGTGCTGTGAAAGTGCTACACTCAATATACCAGCAAATTTGGAAAACTCAGCAGTGGCCACAGGACTGGGAAAGGTCCATTTTCATTCCAATCCCAAAGAAAATAAGTGTCAGAGGATGCTCAAACTACTGCACAATTGCACTCATTTCACACGCTAGTAAAGTAATGCTCAAAATTCTCCAAGCCAGGCTTCAACAGTATGTGAACCATGAATTTCCAGATGTTCAAGCTGGATTTAGAAAAGGCAGAGAACCAGAGATCAAATTGCCAACATCCACTGGAACGTTGAAAAAGCAAGAGAGTTCTAGAAAAATATCTACTTCTGCTTTATTGACTATGCCAAAGCCTTTGACTGTGTGGTTCACAACAAACTGTGGAAAATTCTGAGAGATGGGAATACCAGACCACCTGACCTGCCTCTTGAGAAACCTGAATGCAGGTCAAGAAGCAACAGTTAGAACTGGACCTGGAACAACAGACTGGTTCCAAATCGGGAAAGCAGTATGTCAAGGCTGTATATTGTCACCCTGCTTATTTAACTTATATGCAGAGTACATCATGAGAAATGCTGGTCTGGATGAAGCACAAGCTGGAATCAAGATTGCCGGGAGAAATATCAATAACCTCAGATATGCAGATGACACCACCCTTATGGCAGAAAGTGAAGAAGAACTAAAGAGCCTCTTGAACATGAAAGAGGAGAGTGAAAAAGTTGGCTTCAAACTCAACATTCAGAAAACTAAGATCACGGCATCTGGTCCCATCAATTCATGGATAATTGATGGGGAAACAGTGGAAACAGCATCAGACTTTATTTTTTGGGCCTCCAAAATCATTGCAGATGGTGATTGCAGCCATGAAATTAAAAGATGTTTACTCCTTGGAAGGAAAGTTATGACCAACCTAGACAAGCATATTCAAAAGCAGAGACATTATTTTGCCAACAAAAGTCTGTCTAGTCAAAGGTATGGTTTTCCAGTAGTCATATATGGATGTGAGAGTTGGACTATAAAGAAAGCTGAGTACTGAAGAATTGATGCTTTTGAAATTGTAGTGTTGGAGAAGACTCTTGAAAGTCCAAGGGACTGAAAGGAGATCCAACCAGTCCATCCTAAAGGAAATCAGTCCTCTGAATATTCATTGGAAGGACTGATATTGAAGCTGAAATTCAATACTTCGGCCACATGATGCGAAGAACTGACTCATTTGAAAAGACCCTGATGCTGGGAAAGACTGAGGGCGGAAGGAGAAAGGGACAACAGAGGATGAGAGGCTAGATGGCATCACCAACTCAATGGACATGAGTTTGAGCAAACTGGGAGTTGGTGATGGACAGGGAGGCCTGACGTGCTGCAGCCCATGGGGTCGCTAAGGGTCTGACACAACTAAGTGACTGAACTGAGCTGATTCAGGCCATTTCTACCCATTAAAATTTTTCCATGGATATTCCTTAAGCTCAGGTCATGACTAACCTTTCTCTCATAGTTACGATATTCTCTGAGATCAGATTTCCCACTCATCTGTCTCCACTTCTCCTTTCCTAAATTCCAAGCATGCTGAATTTTCTTTATTTACTTCAGTGTGTTCAGCTCTCATAACTCTCCCACATCTTTACCCAAGCTGATCCCAGGCTGCTCTTCTGCTATGCTCCCCACATTTCTCGTTACATGTTCTTACATCTTCTTATTTATCTGGCTGCATTGGGTCTTGGTGCAGGATCTTTTGTTGCTGTGTGAGGACTTCTCTGGTTGCAGTGCATGGGCTTCTCACTAGTTGTGGTGTGGGCTGTAGAGTGCACAGGCTCAGTCGTTGGGGGGCTTAGTTGCTCTGTGGTATATGGGATCGAGTTCCCTCACCAGGGCTTGAACCCACAATCCCTACATTGGAAGGTACATTCTTAACCACTGGACCACCAGGAAGGGCTCTGCTTGTAGTTTTCTGAAGTACAGTCTTTTTCTTCTTGAATTGTATAACTGAGCACAAACTCAATTTATGGAGGAATTTGTAAGCAATTAGTAACAGTAATAGCTTTCTGATAAAGACAAATTAGAAAGATTATTTGTATTAGACAGCTTAGGCTATCATGACAGAATACCACGCTGGATGGCTTAAACAGCAAAAACGAATTTTCTCACAATTCTGAACGTTGGAAGTTCAGGACGAAAGTACCCGCAGTGTTGGTCTTCGGTGGGGCATCTCTTCCTGGCTTGTATGTGGTCAAATTTACACTTTGTGCTCATAGGGCCTTTCTTTTGTGTGTGTGTGCAGAGAGAGAGAGAGAGAGAGAGAGAGAAGAGAGAAGTATTTGGAGACTCTTCCTTTTCTTATAATTTTTTTCTTTTTTTTAAATTAATTTTTATTTTTTTAGTTTGTTTTGCTTTACAATACTGTATTCATTTTGCTACACATCGACATGGATCAGCCACGAGTGTACATGAACTCCCAATCCCATTATAATTTTTTTCTAAAGATTTTGAAAGTCGCTCAGTTGTGTCCAGCTCTTTGCAACCCTATGGACTATACAGTCCAAGGAATTCTCCAGGCCAGAATACTGGAGTGGGCAGCCTTTCCCCTCTCCAGGGAGTCTTCCCAACCCAGGGATCAAACCCAAGTCTCCCGCACTGCAGGCAGATTATTTACCAACTGAGCCACCAAGGAAGCCCATAATGACACATCCTATTGCATTAAACCAACCCTCCTCCCCCACCACCGCCACTTAATGGCCTCATTTAACTTTAGTTTACTTCATCTCCAGATATAGTTACCTTTGGGGTTAGGGCTTCAATGTAAGAATTTTGTGGGGAACACAATTCAGTTCTTAACAATATTGCCTACGTCCCATTCTATTCTATATTGATAATATTAAAACTATTTTTAACATATAGAAGTGTATAAAATACTTTCAAATTAGATTCTTATGCCTGCTGTAATAAGATATAACTGCAAACTTGGTATCTTAAAACAGCAGAAATGTATTCTTTCATAGTATTGGAGGCAAGAAGTCCCAAATCAGTATTAATAGGCTGAAATAGCGGTGTTGGCAGGGCTTGATTCTTCTGAAGGGTCTGGGGAGAATATGTTCCTTCCCTCTTCCAGCTTTTGCTGCCTCCCAGCTTTCCTTAGCTTGTGACTGTACCACTCTCCTCCACGGTCGTGTGGCCTTGTCTTGTCTGTATTTTCTCAACTTCTGACTATGTCAGACCTCCTCTGCCTCCTTCTTGTAAGATTACATGTGATTGCATTTAGGGTAACCATAATTCAGGATAATCTCCCAGTCTCAAGATCCCTAAGTCAATTACATCTGCAAAGACCCCTTCCCATATAAGGTAAAATTTACAGATGCTAGGAATCAGGATCTGATATCTTTGTGGGGAGCATTTCTTAGCCTGCCATAACCAGTATTTTAAAATATCCTAAGCACCCTGTATCCTATATCGAACATATACTGGTGATTCGTTTCTTACATGATAGTATACATGTTTAAATGCCATTCTCCCAAATCATCCCACCCTCTCCCTCTCCCACAGAGTCCAAAAGTCTGTTCTATACATTTGTGTCTCTTTTGTTGGATGCTTGGGGCTGGTGCACTGGGATGACCCAGAGAGATGATATGGGGAGAGAGGTGGGAGGGGGGTTCAGGATTGGGAACTCATGTACACCCGTGGCAGATTCATGTCAATGTATGGCAAAACCAATAAAGTATTGTAAAGTAAAATAAAAATAAATAAATAAAATATCCTAGTCTTTTACAATTTAGTTCAGTTCAGTTCAATTGCTCAGTTGTGTCTGACTCTTTGCAACCCCATGGACTGCAGCGTGCCAGGCCTCCCTGTCCATCACCAATTCCCTGAGTCCACCCAAACCCATGTCCGTCGAGTCGATGATGGCATCCAGCCATCTTATCCTCTGTTGTCCCCTTCTCCTCCTGCCCTCAATCTTTCCCAGCATCAGGGTCTTTTCCAATGAATCAGCTCTTCGCATCAGCTGGCCAAAGTATTAGAGTTTCAGCCTCAAAATCAGTCCTTCCAATGAACACCCAAGACTGATCTCATTTAGGATGGACTGGTTGGATTTCCTTGCAGTCCAAGGGACTCTCAAGAGTCTTAACCAACACCATAGTTCAAAAGCATCAATTCTCTGGCACTCAGCTTTCTTTATAGTCCAACTCTCACATCCATACATGACTACTGGAAAAACCACAGCCTTGACTACTTGACTAGATGGACCTTTGTTGGCAAAGTAATGTCTCTGCTTTTTAATATGCTATCTAGGTTGGTCATAACTTTCCTTCTAAGGAGTAAGCGTCTTTTAATTTCATGACTGCAATCATCATCTGCTCTGGAAAAACCACAGCCTTGACTACTTGACTAGATGGACCTTTGTTGGCAAAGTAATGTCTCTGCTTTTTAATATGCTATCTAGGTTGGTCATAACTTTCCTTCTAAGGAGTAAGCGTCTTTTAATTTCATGACTGCAATCATCATCTGCAGTGATTTTGGAGCCCAGAAAAATAAAGTCAGCCACTGTTTCCACGTCTATCTGCCATGAAGTGATGGGACTGGATGCCATGATCTAAGTTTTCTGAATGTTGAAACTTAAGCCAACTTTTTCACTCTCCTCTTTCACTTTCATCAAGAGGCTCTTTAGTTCTTCTTCACTTTCTGCCATAAGGGTGGTATCTGCATATCTGAGGTTATTGATATTTCTCCTGGCAATCTTGATTCCAGCTTGTGCTTCCTCCAGCCCAGCGTTTCTCATGATGTACTCTGCATATAAGTTAAATAAGCAGGGTGACAATATACAGCCTTGACGGACTCCTTTTCCTATTTGGAACCAGTCTGTTGTTCCAGGTCCAGTTCTAACTGTTGCTTCCTGACCTGCATACAGGTTTCTCAAGAGTCAGGTCAGGTGGTCTGGTATTCCCATCTCTTTCAGAATTTTCCACAGTGTATTGTGATGCACACAAAGGCTTTGGCATAGTCAATAAAGCAGAAATAGATGTTTTTCTGGAACTCCCTTGCTTTTTCCATGATCCAGAGGATGTTGGCAATTTGATCTCTGGTTCCTCTGCCTTTTCTAAATCCATCTTGAACATCTGGAAGTTCACGGTTCATGGTTGCTGAAGCCTGGCTTGAAGAATTTTGAGCATTACTTTACTAGCTTGTGAGATGAGTGTTTAAAGTAGTTTCTTTTGGTCAAAGTGTATTTTTACATTGTGGATCTGGGAACATACAAATCTTCTTTATAATGAAGAAACTCACATCATTAATGTCAAATCAGAAGCCCTGACACCATTATTTTAAATAGGATACGATTGTCTTTTCCTTCTCTCTCTCTCTCTCTCTCTTTATATATATACTTTTAAATTCCTTTCATGTAAGTAATACAACTGGCCATTTAATTGCTCATTTGTGCTAAAAATGTTAGCTAATAAAATTCATGTGCCTTATATACAGGGAGGCCAAACAAACCAAAATATCAGAGTTTGGAGCAGAGAAAGGTTTGTTTATTGTAGGACCATGCCAAGAGAAAGGAGTGGGACCTGGAGGTCACTCCCTACTCTCCTAAACCCCTCAATTACCTGAAGGGTTTCAGGAAGGCTTTTTAAAAGGCAAAGATTGGAGAGGGACATCCCAGGGTATGTGATCAGCTCATGCACAATTCTCTGATCATTAATGTTGAGGTAATAAGGCAGTTAACATGATCAACTCTTTGGCCCCAGAAGGTCTGGGGGCTTATGATCATCAAGTAGCTCATTTGTTCCATTTGATGGTGGTTTTCAGCATCTGGAGAACTCAGGAAATATGCATGAGATACTATCATCTGGGTGCTTCAGAGAGGAGCTACAGCAGAGGATATGGGGGAGTGGCCTGCCCTGGGAAGGTCCCATAAGGTCCTGCTTGGTTACAAAAGGGATTATACGTTCACTTTAAAGGTTTTCTCCCCTGTTTATCATCTTCACTTATTTTAAGTCCAATTTCTGTTTTATTGTATGATCTCAATGATTTTCTCTAGGTATTTTGAATCACTACATTTCTGAAGATTTTATTCCTTTTTGCCTAGTTTCATGTTATTCTCTCTTCTTCCTTTGTGTGAAATGTCCATAGTAACTAGACTGTATGTTACTTATTTATGCCTATTTTTTCTCCTTTGTAAGATTTGTCTTGACTTATTTTTCAGAATTTACATCTTAGGGTTTTTTTTTTTTTTACTTTTATTTCAGCAATGGAATTAAGTTTGAATTATGAGTTCCACAACTATTTGTTAACTTCATGTTTCGTTCAAGTACAGTTGCATCTTCCGCTCCAAGTGAGCTCAACTTCAGACTCAACAAATGCACTGCTTTTATCTAGACATCTAAATGAGAAGCCTGCGAGTAATCCTGGATATCTTTTTCTGTCTACCTGACTCTCTTTCAAAGTACAATTAACTCCAAACATGTACCCTATATCCAAACATCCTAAGCATGTATTTAATTCTCTCCATACCACATTTTTTTTTCCATTATAAGACATCCTCTCTTACTTGGAATAACCTTATAATTTGTCTCTCCATTGCCAACCAAGGAAGAGACTAACTAGCAGTAATCTGTTCTTCACATTTTACTCAGATCTCTCTAAAACAAGATCTGTTACCTTGACACTATGAGCATTTGGGGCTAGATCATTCATTGCTGTGCAGGACCTTATAGGATGCCATCAGCAGCCCCAGTCTCTACCTACTAGCAAATCCTCCTCCTCTCCAAGTCATGACAATAAAAAATATCCAAACGTCCCTGGGGGAGGGAAGCTTTCCCTCAGTAAAGAGCCACTTCCCTAAAATATAAATTTTATCATGTCACCCCCCCTCCAGGTATGTCACTGATTGCTTATTTAATTTATTTTTTAAAAACCTATGTGTTTGCAAGTCTTTGTCCTAGACTATAAGACTATCATGGTGAGCAAGTTAAATGTGGTCATTGCCCACACAGCTTATATTCAGTTTCACTGAACAATCTAAGTCAATAAAAAAGAGTAAATTATAAGTTCTAGAAAGGAAACAAAATAGAGATGGCACAGACTTTACCCTGGGTGGTAACATTCCAGGTACATTGTGAAAGATAAGAAATAGATGGTGCAATAAATGGTTGGAGAAAGGTTCTTGGCAGGGGAAAGATCATTGCAAGTGCTTTGAAGCAGAAAAACCTGCTGTGTCTGAGGAACTGGGGTAGAATATATGGAGACCAGCACTGCAGAGAGGGAGAGTATGTAGATAGGGCAGGGACTAGATCAAGAGAAGTTGTATAAGACGTGTTAAGCAGTATTCTAAGTGCAACAGAAGCTATGGAAGAGTGAGGGAATAATTATTTTTTAAAAATCAGTTTCTTGTGTATGGAGAATGGAATGGGAAGGGATAGGCAAGAGATTAAAAAGTAGGCAGAAAGAGGAAGGGAGGAAGGAAGGAGGGAAGAAAGGGAGAGAGAGAGAAATAAAGAAAGAGAGGAAGTGAAACAGAGTCCCCCTAAAACTGAGTTCCCTTGCTAAGTCTATGATTAATCTATCTATAACTTTATTCCCTTCTTGTTTTGCCCCTGTTCCCCTTAAGATTGTAGACTATCAGTGAAAAAGGGAGACTGAAATCAAGCAGGACCCTATGGGTCCTTCCCAAGTACAAAAGCCCCTCTGTGTTCCCTGTTTCTTGTTTTTATTAAAAAAAAAAAAAAAGCTTTAGTCTCCTAGACTTTCCCTGAGTTCCAAAGAGCAGATTCAAGCAGCAGGTTCAAGTAGTTAATGATTAGGACAATAGGGTCACAGGACTCCTAGTTCCTCCTGAATATATATATATATATATATATATATATATATATATGTTATATATTGTTATATACATGTAACAATCTAGATCCATATCTTTGAGTTGTTCTGTAGGAACTAGGACCCTCTCCCCTCAACCAGGCAGAGGATGATGAATACACGTTATAGTCACACATGCTACTAACCTCTCCCTTAGCTCTGTCTTTAAACACCTTTGTCTGAAAGCCATTGGGGTATTCATGTGTCCTAAGCATGAATTGCCCATTCTCCTTGCTTGACTCCCTGCAAATAAACTCTTATTTAGCTGCAAACATCTGCTGTCAAATTTGACTTTCTGCACTGTGGGCACATGAGCTCTTACTCTGTAATCAAAGAAGGAAGGAGGAAAGAAGGAAGGAAGGAAGAGAGGGAGGGAGAGAGGGAGGGGAAAAAGGAAGGAAGGGAAAGGCTATTTAGTAGACTAAATGGGAAATGAAGAAATGATGGTGGTATGAACAAAGATGATGGCATTTTATTTATTTTATTATTATTATTGGCTATATTGTGTCTTCATTCTTTTCACAGGCTTTCTCTGGTTACAGTGAGCGGCGGCTACTCTTTATTTCAGGGCATAGGCTTCTCTTGTTGCAGCTCACAGGCCCTCAGTTCACTTCAGTCGCTCAGTCGTGTCCGACTCTTTGCGACCGCTTGAATTGCAGCACGCCAGGCCTCCCTGTCCATCACCATCTCCTGGAGTTCACTCAGACTCATGTCCATTGAGTCCGTGATGCCATCCAGCCATCTCATCCTCGGTCGTCCCTTTCTCCTCCCGCCCCCAATCCCTTCCAGCATCAGGGTCTTTTCCAATGAGTCGACTCTTCCCATGAGGTGGCCAAAGTACTCGAGCTTCAGCTTTAGCATCATTCCTTCCAAAGAAATCGCAGGGTTGATCTCCTTCAGAATGGACTGGTTGGATCTCCTTGCAGTCCAAGGGACTCTCAAGAGTCTTCTCCAACACCACAGTTTAAAAGCATCAATTCTTCAGCTCTCAGCCTTCTTCACAGTCCAACTCTCAAATCCATACATGACCACAGGAAAAACCATAGCCTTGAGTAGACGGACATTAGTCAGCAAAGTAATGTCTCTGCTTTTGAATATACTATTGATTATACAGTGGAAGGGAGAAATAGATTTAAGGGTCTAGATCTTATAGATAGAGTGCCTGATGAACTATGGAATGAAGTTCATGACACTGTACAGGAGACAGGGATCAAGACCAGCCCCATGGAAAAGAAATGCAAAAAAGCAAAATGGCTGTCTGAAGAGGCCTTACAAATAGCTGTGAAAGAAGAGAGGTGGAAAGCAAAGGAGAAAAGGAAAGATATAAGCATCTGAATGCAGAGTTCCAAAGAATAGCAAGAAGAGATAAGAAAGCCTTCTTCAGCGATTAGTGCAAAGAAATAGAGGAAAACAACAGAATGGGAGGGACTAGAGATCTCTTGAAGAACATTAGAGATACCAAGGGAACATTTCATGCAAAGATGGGCTCGATAAAGGACAGAAATGGTCTGGACCTGACAGAAGCAGAAGATATTAAGAAGAAGTGGCAAGAATACATGGAAGAACTGTACAAAAAAGATCTTCATGACCCAGATAACCATAATGATATGATCACTAATCTAGAGCCAGACATGTTGGAATGTGAAGTCAAGTGGGCCTTAGAAAGCATCACTACAAACAAAGCTAGTGGAGGTGATGGAATTCCAGTTGAGCTATTTCAAATCCTNGAAGAACTGTACAAAAAAGATCTTCATGACCCAGATAATCATGATGATGTGATGACTAATCTAGAGCCAGACATCTTGGAATGTGAAGTCAAGTGGGCCTTAGAAAGCATCACTACGAACAAAGCTAGTGGAGGTGATGGAATTCCAGTTGAGCTATTTCAAATCCTGAAAGATGATGCTGTGAAAGGGCTGCACTCAATATGCCAGCAAATTTGGAAAACTCAGCAGTGGCCACAGGACTGGAAAAGGTCAGTTTTCATTCCAATTCCAAAGAAATGCAATGCCAAAGAATGCTCAAACTACTACACAATTGCACTCATCTCACATGCTAGTAAAGTAATGCTCAAAATTCTCCAAGCCAGACTTCAGCAATACATGAACCGTGAACTCCCTGATGTTCAAGCTGGTTTTAGAAAAGGCAGAGGAACCAGAGATCAAATTGCCAACATCCGCTGGATCATGGAAAAAGCAAGAGAGTTCCAGAAAAAATATCTATTTGTGCTTTATTGACTATGCCAAAGCCTTTGACTGTGTGGATCACAAGAAACTGTGGAAAATTCTGAAAGAGATGGGAATACCAGACCACCTAACCTGCCTCTTGAGAAATCTGTATGCAGGTCAGGAAGCAACAGTTAGAACTGGACCTGGAACAACAGACTGGTTCCAAATAGGAAAAGGAGTACATCAAGGCTGTGTATTGTCACCCTGCTTATTTAACTTATATGCAGAGTACATCATGAGAAATGCTGGACTGGAAGAAACACAAGCTGGGATCAAGATTGCCGGGAGAAATGTCAATAACCTCACAGGCCCTAGAGTATGTGGATTTCAGTAGTTGCAGCGCACTGACTCAGTAATTGCAGCACACAGGCTCAATAGTTGCAGACTATGGACCCTAGAGGAGAAGGCAATGGCAACCTACTCCAGTACTCTTGCCTGGAAAATCCCAGGATGGAGGAGCCTGGTAGGCTACAGTCCACGGGGTCGCAAAGAATTGGACATGACTGAGCGACTTCACTTTCACTTTCATGCACTGGAGAAGGAAATGGTAACCTGCTCCAGTATTCTTGCCTGGAGAATCCCAGGGGTGGGAGCCTGGTGGGCCGCCATCTATGGGGTCGCACAGAGTCGGACACGACTGACATGACTTAGCAGCAGCAGCAGCAGCACGGGCCCTAGAGCATGCAGGCTTCAGTAATAGCAGCAAGTGGGTTTGGTAGTTACAGTTCATGGGTTTTAGAGTGCGGGCTCAATAATTGTGTGTGGGCTTAGTTGCTCTGTGGCATGTGGAATCTTCTGGGACCAGGGATTAAACCTATGTCTCCCATATGGGCAGGTAGATTCTTATCCATTGCACCATCAGTGGATAAGATGTCCTAATGGGAATTTTTTTTCTGATGGCATTATAAATGGAAATAAATTGATATATTTGAAATATGTAGTGAAACTAGAGTCAGTGGGACTTTCCGATGGATTAAATGTGATGAATGATGGAAATGAAGAGGTCATGAAGATGTTGAGGTCTGTGGGTTGAGCAGGGAGATGAACAATGAAGACATTTACTAAGATGGTGAAAGTATGGGGAACGAGTTTGAACTGGAAATTCAGTTTTGGGCTCATGAAGCCGATGATTCATTCAATAAACATTGTTTGTAGGGCTTGAGAGGTGACACCTATACTGGAGATACCAATTATAGGTCAAAATATAGGTGGTGGGAAATTACTGGGTGGGAGGAGTGTAGAGAGAAAACAGAAGAGGGCCATGGAGTAACTCTGAAGAATGCCAGCAAAGAGTTAGTGAAGGAGATAGCCTGTTGTAAGAAGGAATAGGCACTAAGGTAAGAGGAAATGAAAGAATGTGTTGTGTCAGGAAGCCAAGAGAAGATTATTGCAAGGAAGAGAAGGCTAACTGCCTCCTCAAATGCTTCTGAGAGGTTAAGATAACGACAGGGAAAAGTTCTTTGAATCTGAAACAGAGAATGAAAATGACATTGACAAAAGTAGTTTTAAATGTAACTGAAAGCGACTGGAGCTGAAGATGTTGCAAACCCACGTTTGTTGTCATAGTGAGGCCAAGCAAAACCTTAATGTTTGGAACAGAGAAAGACTTATTGCAAGGGCCATACAAGGAAAATCAGGCCCTCTGTGGCTCAAAAAACCCTGAACTCTCCTATAGTTTTCAGGGAATGGTTTTTAACAGCAAAATCTGGGGTGAGGGCTGCAGGGGTGACAGGGTAATGTAGGAATCTCAGTCACCAGCCATCTTGTTTCAACCAGTCTAGGGTCCACATACTTGCGCTCAGCCCTCCTCCACCTGGAGGGGGCCCCAACTCCTGTGTAAGAACCAGTATCCAATTGCTATGCATGTCCCCTGAGGAGGAATCAGGCCACTCCCCCATGGCTGTACAATTGATTCTCTGTTTCTTGACTGCCTTTCCTTTGTATCTATATTCCCTTGCTCTCCTGATTAGTAACTGAACCTTCCCTCCTGAACTCAGTGAAGTTCTGGAAGGCCGAAGGCTTTTTCCTACAAACAAGAAACAGGGGACATGGAAAGGGTTTTGTACCCACAAGGGTCCCACAGGGTCCTACAGGGTCCTATCCAGTTTCAAAGAGAGAAAATGTTTGAAGCAGTTTTGCTGTGATGGGGATGAAAAGATAGGGTGGAGTGTGGAGGGGCATATACAATGAAGTGAGGTCCTTTTCTTTGAAGTCAGAGCTACTAGAGAACATCAGGGTCACAATGGAGTGCTACAGCTGAGAGGGAATGTTGGCAATGTAGGAAAGGGAAGGAAGGAGACAGTCTTGATGACACCAAGAGGGTTTGGATAAAGGGCAATGGGTAGAAGAGGGGCCTTCCTTCCGGAGGGGAGAGCACTTTCCCCACTGGGCTCACAGAGAAGAGCAGTGCAGAAGCATATCTGTGTAGGTATGTGGGACCCTTTCAAGGTCTGAGAGTGGGCACTTGTCTAACACTCGGAAATGAATTGTTCAGGAAAACACATCCTGACAAAGCAAAACAATTTATTGGAAGATGCACCCAGACAGAGAGCAGCAGGAGAACTGCTCTGCCACATGGCTCACATGGCTCACGGCCTCAGGTTTAATGGTGATGGGGTTAGTTTCCATGCTGTCTCTGGGCAATCATCTTGCTTGTTCCCATATTTGGTCTGACTTGAGGTCCTGCCTGGTGGCATGCCCATCTCTCAGCCAAGATGGATTCAGCATGAGCGTTTCTGGGAGATTAGCAGGCAGCTCCTTCCTCCTTGTGGCCCCTCCTCAATTCTCCCAGCTAATTTTCCCCGGCAGCAGGTGTTGCTCAATGGGACCTCCCATTGTGAGACAATTCATGGAAGCAGTTCTTGTCTGGCTTGGCTACAGTGGGAGTTTTCCGTCAACAGTTCCCTAACAAAGTCTTTAATGGCAAGTGAAGGTGAAGGATGAGGGAGGGTATGGGAGGTTAGGGGACAAAGGGAACAAAATAGGGAGATTGAAACAGGGGATGGGGAGGGAATCTATCAGAGAAACAGAGTAAGGCATCTGGGTCTTTTTTGTGTACTTGTTACCAAACTCAAGTTCATTAGTGTGCCCATCGCACAGAGAGGCCAAACCAAAAAGTTGGAGTTTGGAGCAGAGAAAGACTTACTGCAGGGCCAAGCAGGGAGAATGAGTGGCTTAAAAACTCCAAACTGCCTGACAGTTTTGGGGAAGAAGTTTTATAGGAAAATTTGGGGTAAGGGCTGAAGGGCCTATGACTTCTTCCTGAGTGATTAGTGGTGAGGTAACCGGGTGGTGTTCCAGGAATCCTGTGTTTAGTCTAAGGTTAACCATCCTCCATCTCGATGGGGGCTGATCCTTTAGAAGAACTCAAAGATTTTGCTCTGTATGGTCCTTGAGGGAGAACCAGCATCCTGCTCTAATACTGACTATTGTTTCTTGTTTCAAATCCTGAAAGATGATGCTGTGAAAGTGCTGCACTCAATATGCCAGCAAATTTGGAAAACTCAGCAGTGGCCACAGGACTGGAAAAGGTCAGTTTTCATTCCAATCCCAAAGAAAGGCAATGCCAAAGAATCCTCAAACTACCACACAATTGCACATGCTAGTAAAGTAATNTAAAAATTAATTTTAAAAAATCATAAGCCATGTGTACTTTGTACTGAATTTGCATAGTTTATCTTAGACTAGGTTGCTTGTGCCTTAGTATGTAAGTACTGAGGAGCTACCAAAGGCTCTTCAGCAGTGCTTTAGGAAATTTGATCTGGCAGTAGGTGGTGATAGTGGTAAAGAACCCACCCACCAATGCAGGAGATGTAAGAGATGAGGGTGCAATCCCTGGGTCAGGACAATCCCCTGGAGGAGGGCATAGCAACCCACTCCAATATTCTTGCCTTGAGAAGCTCCATGGCAGAGCAGCCTGGTGGGCTACAGTCCATAGGCTCACAAAGAGTCAGACATGACTGAAGCGACTGAGGACACACTCACACACAGTATGAACAGCAAGGAAGGATGCAAGATTAATGTAACCTGACTGCCTCTGAATGCTTTTCTTGATGTCTTTCTGCAAGAAAGATGAGAGATGTCTGACAATCTGGCATAAATGCAGTTTGACTTCTACATGTGGCACTTGATTATATTTGATTTTGTATTTTACAGTACCATGTAGATACGTCTTTGAGAACATTATCGTCCTTTTGAAAATTGTAGAAATAATCTGTTCATCCTATCTGCGGACAAACTCCTCCCATTGCTGAGGAGAACCCATGGCATATAATTCGAGTATAGATGACTCCATCCTTCAGATACGAAAGAACACACATGCTCCAGGCCTAATTTGAGCACCTCATTTCCCTGACCATAGTGCTTAGTTCAGGAAGAGTTGTGAATGAGTTGTCAAGCGTTGACAATGGAAATTGCCAAGTCTGAACAAAGAGTAAATAGAGAGCTATTGATAAAGTTTCTTTCTTTCTGTGGGGGTTGCTAAGATAGCAGGATGTGGGCTTTGGGGCTGCAGCTATTCATTGTGCCTAGATGATCTTTCCAAGATAGGAGGAGTGAGAACCGTATATGAGCAACTGGATCCCACTGTGCTTGAAGGCAGAAACCTATGGGCTTTTTGTTTACATAAGCTAATGAAAAATATATTTTGCTAATTGGTTTGATATGGGGTTTTATCACTAGCAATTGAAAGAGTCCTAACTAGAGAATGACATGACATTGATTTCTCATATCATTCATTGTGTCTTGGCCATAAAATGCTAAGTTGATGAGCCCCAAACTCACTGAATACAAGCAATTAAGGATACATAGACAAAAATACAAAATACTTTATATCTTAGTTAATTATTTACTTCTATTTTATGAAAATATTGCATCACAAAATTCCCAAGTAACATACGAGGTGGTGGTAGAATTTTGCTTTTTAATAGAATGCTGAGATTTGTCTTTTTGAGGCTAATTGTAATACAGTTTTCCAAGGGAAATATAGCAATTCAGATATATTAGAAGCTTGATAGAAATGGTAGAAATTAGGTTTATGAGAAGCAGCTTAGGGTATTCAGGTTGTGAATCCAGAACATTTTCATTCAAGACAAATAAAATAATATAATCTCGTTAACTAGAAGCCTATGGTAACTTCAGAAATCCTGAAAACTGGTGAATAATCAGGCTAAGATATTGAATTAATAAATTTATGTACTCTGGGATGAAGCAACAGATGGAGAAAGCAATGGTAGTTTAATCATATTTGCATAAAACCATTGCCTCCTAAAATTCACAGCAGGGTGAGCCTTGGGTAGACTGTATTACAGGACTGTTGCTATAACAGTGGGAGATTGAGCAAATATCCCAGTCTTAGTAGGACTGAATGATCACCACAATTAAGGTCAAGAAGGTTTCTATGCAGTTAGAGACTATGCCTTTGTACTAAAAGTGGGAAGTAACCAACAGAAGTTCAGTCACTCATTCATGTTCAAATATTTGTGACCCCACTGACTGCAGCATGCCAGGCTTCCCTGTCTATCACAGACTCCCAGATCTTGCTCAAAATCATGTCCATTCAGTCAGTGATGCCATCCAACCATCTAATCCTCTGTTGTCTCCTTCCCCTCCTGCCTTCAATCTTTCCCAGCATCAAGGTATTTTCTAATGAGTTCAGTTCAGTTCAGTTCAGTCGCTCAGTTGTGTCCAACTCTTTGTGACCTCATGAATTGCAGCACACCAGGTCTCCCTGTCCATCACCAACTCCCAGAGTTCACTCAAACTCACGTCCATCGAGTCGGTGATGCCATCCAGCCATCTCATCCTCTGTTGTCCCCTTTTCCTCCTGCCCCCAATCCCTCCCAGCATCGGGGTCTTTTCCAATGAGTCATCTCTTCTCATGAGGTGGCCAAAGTATTGGAGTTTCAGCTTTAGCATCAGTCCTTCCAAAGAACATAAGGTATTTTCTAATGAGTTCAGTTCAGTTCAGTTCAGTCGCTCAGTTGTGTCCAACTCTTTGTGACCTCATGAATTGCAGCACACCAGGTCTCCCTGTCCATCACCAACTCCCAGAGTTCACTCAAACTCACGTCCATCGAGTCGGTGATGCCATCCAGCCATCTCATCCTCTGTTGTCCCCTTTTCCTCCTGCCCCCAATCCCTCCCAGCATCGGGGTCTTTTCCAATGAGTCATCTCTTCCATGAGGTGGCCAAAGTATTGGAGTTTCAGCTTTAGCATCAGTCCTTCCAAAGAACATCCTGATCTCCTTTAGAATGGACTGGTTGGATCTCCTTGCAGTCCAAGGGGCTCTCAAGAGTCTTCTCCAACACCACAGTTTAAAAGCATCAATTCTTCAGCACTTAACTTTCTTCACAGTCCAACTCTCACATCCATACATGACCACAGGAAAAACCATAGCCTTGACTAGACGCACCTTTATTGGCAAAGGAATGTCTCTGCTTTTCAATAGGTTATCTAGGTTGGTCATAACTTTCCTTCTAAGGAGTAAGTGTCTTTTAATTTCATGGCTGCAGTCACCATCTGCAGTGATTTTGGAGCCCAAAAAAATAAAGTCTGTCACTGTTTCCATTGTTTCCCCATTTATTTGCCATGAAGTGATGGGACTGGATGCCAAGATCTTTGTTTTCTGAATGTTGAGTTTTAAGCCAGCTTTTAAAATTCTCCTCTTTCACTTTCATCAAGAGGCTCTTTAGTTCCTCTTCCCTTTCTGCCATAAGGGTGGGTCATGTGCATATCTCAGGATATTGATATTTCGCTCAGCAATCTTGATTCCAACTTGTGCTTCATTCAGCCCAACATTTTGCATGATGTACTCTTTATATAAGTTAAATAAGCAGGGTGACAATATACAGCCTTGACGGACTCCTTTCCCAATTTGGAACCAGACTATTGTTCCATATCCAGTTCTAACTGTTGCTTCTTGACCTGCATACAGATTTCTCAGGAGGCAGGTAAGGTGATCTGGTATTCCCATCTCTTTCAGAATTTTCCACAGTTTCTTGTGATCCACACAGTCAAAGGCTTTGGCATAGTCAATAAAGCAGAAATAGATGTTTTTCTGGAATTCTCTTGCTTTTTCTGTGCTCCAACAGATATTGGCAATTTGATCTCTGGTTCCTATGCCATTTTGCATTTCTTTTTATTGAGTATGGTGTGATCACCACCTCCTGTACAATGTTACAAACCTTTTTCCATAGTTCTCAGGCACTCTATTAGACCTAATTCCTTGAATCTATTTGTCACTTCTACTATATAATTGTAAGGGATTTGATTTAGGTCATACCTGAAAGGTCTTGTGGTTTTCCCTACTTTCTTCAATTTAAGTCTGAATTTTGCAATAAGGAGTTCATGATCTGAGCCACAGTCAGCTCCCAGTCTTGTTTTTGCTGACTGTGTAGAGCTTCTCCATCTTTGACTGCAAAGAATATAATCAATCTGATTTCGGTGTTGACCATCTGGTGGTGTCCATGTGTACAGTCATCTTTTGTGTTGTTGGAGAGGGTGCTTGCTATGACCAGCTTGTTCCCTTGGCAAAACTCTGTTAACCTTTTCTCTGCCTTAGTTTTTACTCCAAGGCCAAATTTGCCTGTTACTTCAGGTATTTCTTGACTTCCTACTTTCATTCCAGTCCCCTATGATGAAAAGGAAATCTTTTTTTTTTGGTGTTAGATCTAGAAGGTCTTATAGCTCTTCATAGAACCATTCAACTGCAGCTTCTTCAGCATTAGTGGCTGGGGTATAGACTTGGATTACTGTTACACTGAATGGTTTGCCTTGTAAATAAATAGAGATCATTTTTGAGATTGCATCCAAGGATTTCAGACTTTTTGTTGACTATGAGGGCAACCCCATTTCTCTAACGGATTCTTGCCCACAGTAATAGATATAATGGTCATCTGAGTTAAATTCACCCATTCCGGTCCATTTTAGTTCACTGATTCTTAAAATGTTGATGTTCACTCTTGTCATGTCCTATTTGACCTCTTCCAACTGACCTTGATTTATGGACCTAACATTCCGAGTTCCCATGCAATATTGTTCTTTACAGCATTGGACTTTACTTCCATCACCAGTCACATCCGGAACTGGGTTTTGTTTTCGCTTTGGCTCTATCTCTTCATTCTTTCTGGAGTTATTTTTCCATTCTTCTTCAGCAGCATATTGGTGACCTACCAGCCTTGGGAGTTCATCTTTTGGTGTCCTATCTTTTTGCCTTTTCATATTTTCATGGGGTTCTCAAGACAAGAATGGTGAAGTGGTGTACCATTCCCTTCTCCAGTGGACCACGTTCTGTCAGAGCTCTCCACCATGACCCATCTTCTTGGGTGGCCCTACACACCATGGCTCATAGTTTCATTGAGTTAGACAAGGCTGTGATCCATGTGTCCTTTGGTTAGTTTTCTGTGATTGTGGTTTTCATTTTGTTTGCCCTCTGATAGATAAGGATAAGAAGCGTGTGGAAGCTTCCTGATGGGAGGGACTGACTGTGGGGGAATCTGGGTCTTGCTCTGATGGGCAGGGTCATGCTCTAAATCTTTAATCCAATTTACTGTTGATGGGTGGAGCTGTGTTCCCTCTCTGCAGTTTGGCCTTAGGCAAAACTATGGTATGAGTAATGGCTGTAATGGAGACCTTCTGAAAATGGACTTATGCCAGCATATCATAGCTCCCAGGACTGTTGTATTCAGTGCCTCTGACCCCGCAGCAGGCCGCTGTTGACTTATGCCTCTGCTGGAGACTCTTGGACACTCACAGGCAAGTCTCGATCAGTCTCTTTTGGGGTCCCAGCTTCTTTCTCCTGGGTCCTGGTACACACAAGGTTTTGTTTGTGCCCTCCAAGAGTCTGTTTCCCCAGTTCTGTGGAAGTTCTGTAATCAAATCCCACTGGACTTCAAAATCAAATTCCCTGGGAGTTCTCAGTCCCTTTGCTGGATCCCTATGTTGGGAAATCTGTTGTGGGCCCTAGAACTTTTGCAACAATGTGAGAATTGCTTTGGTATAATTGTTCTCCAGTTTTTGGGTCATAGAGCTTGGTGGCTCTATGGTGGGGCTAATGGAAACCTCCTCCCAGAGAAGTTATGCCACATGCTGTGCCTCCCACGTTTGCTATGGCCAGAGCCCTTCTCTGTGCAGCAGGCCACTGTTGACTCGTGCCTCCATAGGAGAAATGCAAACACTCAAAGGCAGGTCTGGCTCAGTCTCTTGTGGGGTCCTTGGGACCCGGTGTGCACAAGGTTTTGTTTGGTCCTCTGAGTGTTTCTGGTGGGTATGGGGCTTGATTATAAATGCAATTTTGCCCTTTCTACTGTCTTGTTGGGGCTTCTCCTTTGCCCTTAGACGTGGGGTATCTTTTTTTGGTTGGATTCAGCATTCTCCTGTTGATGGTTGTTCAGCAGCTAGTTGCAATTTTGAAATTCTTGCAGGAGAAGATGAGCGCACATCTTTTTACTCCACCATCTTAGAGCAAGAACAGAAGTTTCCTCATTTTCCTGGAAAAACAGCAGAAATTTTCTCTACTTGTTATCAGTATATAAGCAGTTAGCAATAATTTTTTTAGTACTAATTATATGCTAACTATATCCAGTTTGTTTTCCTCTTATTTATTCCATCCCCAAACCATGCTGCATACCAATGGCATATTATTCTTAAAATTATCATGATAGCTATGATTGGTATCTTATGCTTCTAATACTTTAAAACTATTTTCCATTCCCAGTTTAAATCCAATAGAAATATTAGGAATGTTTCTCTAAGAATTATCTCTTCACCATATTTATTTCACATTTCAATTGATAGTATATCCACCTTTGCCACTCAATCACCTAATGTAATCAGGCCTTAAAATTGCTCTTCAGATGTCTGAGTCTGGGCTTCATTTAGGGAGTTTCTGACAGTGGGGTTCTACAACAAACTTAACACTTTGTATCTACTTCCAGCCAGAGAATCCTGGACCTGATTTCATTCATTTCCTGTAGTGTTTTTTAAATGTTATTTTAGCAGCTTTATTAAGGCATAATTTATATATAGTAAATTACACATATTTAAAGTGTATAAAATAATAAATTTTGACATACTCATATACTCATGAAAACAATGACAATTAAGATAATTAAATATGCCTCACCACCCAAAGTTTCCTCATATCCATTTGTAATCCCTTCTTTTAGTTTATTTCCATTGTCTCTCAACCTTGTGCCTAAAAGGCTACTGTTCTGCTTTCCTTCAATTTGCATTTTCATAAATTCTTATTTCTCAGACTTTTATATACTGAAACCATACAGTATGTATTCTTTTTTTGGCTTCTTTTGCTCACCCTAATTCTGAGATCCATCCATGCAGCAAATCAACAGATCATTCTTTTATATGGCTGTGTTATATTCCATTGTATGGATATGCTTCAATTTGTTTCTTATTTTTTATTCATCTGTTGATAGACATTTGTTTCACTTTTTAACTATGACAAATAAAGCTTCTAAAATATTTGTGTACAAATGTTCATATGAATATATATTTTAATTGTTCTTAAGTAAACACCTAGAAGCAGAGTAGCTGACAACAACAGCATTTCTCGTCAACATTATACTGCAGGTTCTAGTTTGTTCAACATGGTGAGAAGAAATAAAAGGCATCCATATTGGTAAGGAAGAAGTAAAACAGTTTTTATTTACAAAAGACATGCTCTTTCATGTAGAAAATTCAATTGAATGTATAAAAATCTGTTCAGTTCAGTTCAGTCACTCAGTCATGTACAACTCTTTGTGACTCGATGAATCGCAGCACGCCAGGCCTCCCTGTCCATCACCAACTCCCGGAGTTCACCCAAACTCATGTCCATCAAGTCAGTGATACCATCCAGCCATCTCATCCTCTGTCGTCCCCTTCTCCTCCTGCCTCTAATCCCTCCCAGCATCAGTCTTTTCCAGAGTCAACTCTTCACATGAGGTGGCCAAAGTATTGGAGTTTCAGCCTCAGCATCAGTCCTTCCAATGAACACCCAGGACTGGTCTCCTTTAGGATGGACTGGTTGGATCTCCTTGCAGTCCAAGGGACTCTCAAGAGTCTTCTCCAACACCACAGTTCAAAAGCATCAATTCTTTGGCACTCAGCTTTCTTCACAGTCCAACTCTTACATCCATACATGACCATTGGAAAAACCATAGCCTTGACTAGATAGACCTTTGTTGGCAAAGTAACATCTTTGCTTTTTAATATGCTATCTAGGTTGGTCACAACTTTTCTTCCAAGGAGTAAGCATCTTTTCATTTCATGGCTGCAATCACCATCTGCATGATTTTGGAGCCCCCCAAAATAAACTCTGACACTGTTTCTACTGTTTCCCCGTCTATTTCCCATGAAGTGATGGGACCAGATGCCATGATCTTTGTTTTCTGAATGCTGAGCTTTAAGCCAACTTTTTCACTCTCCTCTTTCACTTCCATCAAGAGGCTTTTGAGTTCCTCTTCACTTTCTGCCATCAGGGTGGTGTCATCTGCATATTTGAGGTTATTGATATTTCTCCTGGCAATCTTGATTCCAGCTTGTGCTTCATCCAGCCTAGCATTTCTCATGATGTACTCTGTTAGAACTAACAAATTAGTTTAACAAGGTTTCAGAATACAAGATCAATATATATTGTATATTGTACATTGTATTTCTATCAGCAGATAGAAATATATTTCTATACACCAATATAATCAGAAATTAAGGTTTAAAAAATACCATTTACAACAGTTTCTAAAATTAAAAACCTGCATTGAAAAGATTCTATTACCCTACACCACCAAGCAATCTCATATACCATTCATTTATGTCCTACAATTCAACTTATCTGCTACTCTCTGCCTAGTAAAAGCATCAGATCTTACAGGGCTCAGTCCTGCAAGGCTGGTCATGCTACCCAACTGAAGATACCAGTTGCAAGTCAGGTTGCCACCTCTGCTTCTTACTGACTATCAACAGGAGTTTCCTTCTACCCTTTTCTTGAGTTTGATTAGTTTGTTAGAGCAGCTCACAGAACTCAGAGAAATATTTTACCTACCAAATCACCAGCTTATTACAAAAGGATATAACTCAGAAACAGCTAGATGGAAGAGAGGCATTGGCAAGGTCTGAGGAAAGGGTGGGGAGGTTCCATGGTCTCTGAGAGCACCATTCTCCCAAGATCTCCACATGTTCACCAACCCAGAAGCTCTAAATCCCATATTTTGGGGTTTTATGGAAGCTTAATTACATAGACATAATTGATTAAATTGTTTGCCATTGGCCACCAACTCAACCTCCAATTCTTCTCCCATTCCTGGAGGTCAGGGTGGGGTGGAGTGGGACTGAAAGTTCTAATCCTCCAATAACATGATCGATTCCCTTGGTAACCAGCCTCCATCGTTAAGTGCTTTCCAGAAGTCACCTCATTAACATAAATTCAAGTGTGGTTAAAAGGGTTTTTTTTATGAATATCTAGATACTTTTATTACTCTTACCACTTGGGAAATTCCAAGAATTTTAGCACCTGGAGTGCTAGGAACCAAGATAAAGATCAAATATGCAGTTCTTACTATAAATCACAATATCACAGGGATAAACCTGATAAAATATGTGAAGGATATATACACTGAAACATTGCTGAAAGTTAAAAAGACCTCAATAAATGGAAAAATATACATGTTCACTGACAGAAGATGTAAATTGGACTCAATATGAGTTTTAGCTTCAATGCAAGCTCAGTCAAAATCCCAGAAGGGTTTTAGGTGGAAATTGACAAACTAGTTCTAAAATTCATATGGAGATGCAAAGGACCTAGAATTGCAAAAACAGTTCTGAAACAGAAGAACAAAGTTAGATGATAAACAATAGCTAATTTTAAGACTTACAAAACTGGAATAATCAATAAAATGTGGAATCAGTGTCAAGATAGAAAAGCAGATCAATGGAAAATATTACAAAGTCCACAAATAGACTCATACATGTACACACAAGTAATTTTTTACAAAGATGCAAAGGCCCTCAGCTGGTAAAGGATCTGACTGCAATGCATGAGACTTGGGTTCAATCCCTGGGTTGGGAAGATCCCCTGGAGAAGGGAATGGCTACCCACTCCAGTATTCTGGCCTGGAGAATTCCATGGACTGCAAAGAGTCAGACACGACTGAGTGACTTTCACTTTCAAAGGCATTTAAGTGGAGAAAGGATAATCTTTTTAATAAATTATGCTTGAACAATCAGATATCCACATGCAAAAACATAAACTTCAATTCATCTCATGCACAATATATAAAAATAAAATACATAATTCAAGTAGATAAACAGATCTAAATATTAAACCTAAAAATACAAGATGATCTCATGAAGATGGTGATGTAAGTTGTGCAGCACGCCAGGCCTCCCTGTCCATCACAAACTCCCGGAGTTCACTCAGACTCGCGTCCATTGAGTCAGTGAGGCCATCCAGCCATCTCATCCTCGGTTGTCCCCTTCTCCTCCTGCCCCCAATCCCTCCCAGCATCAAAGTCTTTTCCAATGAGTCAACTCTTCACATGAGGTGGCCAAAGTACTGGAGTTTCAGCTTCAGCATCATTCCTTCCAAAGAAACCCTAGGGCTGATCTCCTTTGGAATGGACTGGTTGGATCTCCTTGCAGTCCAAGGGACTCTCAAGAGTCTTCTCCAACACCACAGTTCAAAAGCATCAATTCTTCGGTGCTCAGCCTTCTTCACAGTCCAACTCTCACAGCCATACATGACCACTGGAAAAAGCATAGCCTTGACTAGACGGACCTTTGTTGGCAAAGTAATGTCTCTGCTTTTGAATATGCTATCTGGGTTGGTCATAACTTTTCTTCCAAGGAGTAAGTATCTTTTAATTTCATGGCTGCAATCACCATCCACAGTGATTTGACAAGATATAATTATGAAAATCCCAGAACCTGAGGATGAGGCTGAGGCATACTTCTGGGCAATGAAGCGCCACATTAGAAGAGTAAGAAGCGCTGCTACTCTTCGACTATGTTGCTTCTACCCTAACTGGCAAATGCCACACCTAGACAGATTCCCTGGGTTGTCATAACAATATGTTATACTAATGCAACCACTGAAGGTGTTTTACTGGTTCAGTAGTACACTTGGCAAAGTAGGAAGGTGGGGAAGGTGGGGTAAGTTATGTATTAATAATACAGAATCTAGAAAAATGGTACTGATGAATCTATATGCAGAGCAGGAATAGAGATGCAGCAATAGAGAAAAGATTTTGGACACAGCAGAGGAAGGAGCAGGTGGGATGAATTGAGAGGATTGCATTGGCAAATATATATTACCATGCGTAAAATAGCCTGTGCGAAGCTGCTGTGTGGGCACAGGGAACTCAGCTTGTGCTCTGTGATGACCTAGAGGGGGTGGGTGGGGTAGAGGGTAGAGGGAGATGGGGACATATGTGTACTTGTGGCTGATTTACATTTTTGTACGGCAGAAGCCAACACAGTATTTTATAGCAATCACCCTCCAATTAAAAAGAAATTTTAAAAAATTTAAATAAGTATATGAAGAGCCATTAAGAAGAAAAAGCTAATATATCAAGGGTAGAAAAGTTGAGTTTAATATACTCAGAGGAAGGATACAGGCATGAACAGATGTTCTGGCTATGATTTAATATTGAAAAGATCAATTGCTCGATTGATCCATTTGACATTTCAGTGCTTTAGTATTTTAAGTATGTGTACATGATTCTTTTGTCTGTGTACTTATGCATAGAGAAGTTCAATATTTCAAAGTTGGTTGTTTAGAATTTTTGTGTTGAACCCCTTAAGAAATGTTGCTTGTAGGTCAAGGAAAGCTCCTAGATGCACTACCTGATAAACATTTAGTTCCTTTGGAGGAAGAATGACAGGCATTTTTGAGATAATTTTATTATTCCTGGTGCTAATGGAAAAAAGCTTCATTGTGCTTAATTGAAGGAACAAATGAACATGGCCCTTCTGCCTTTTTTGTTTCTTTGAGTCCAGAGTAAGAGGATCTGGACCGCATTTTTGGGATGGTCCACTTTCCTCCAAGGTCTAGAAAGTTGTGAAGTTGGGAAGCTGCCCCTCTCTTGGGCTGGGCTTCTCTCCTTGGCTCACCTCTGAAAATCCAAGCAGCTCCAATGGGCTGGGTGAGGTGGGTGGGCTAAACCTGACCTCCTACAGGCATGATTTCTCTCTCCCTTTCTGTGTTGCTATGGCTCCTGTTCTGTTCTCTTCTGGCAGCCAGCATCCTCTGGGTCAGCCTTTTCCTGCTTTGAAAGAGCTGAGATGAATGCTAGAGGGAGAAGAAAGCAAACTCAGTTTTTGTTTTTTTTTTAATTATTTATTTGGCTGTTCCAGGTCTTAGTTGTGGCATGTGGGATATAGTTACTGGCCAGGGATCGAACCAACACCTCCTGCATTGGGGTGGCAGAGTCTTAGCTACTCAACCACCAGGGAAGTCCTAGGTTTAGGTTTTATTTAGTTTGAGGCCTCTCAGGTCTCCTTCCCTCATGTAGGAATCCTCTAGGCAATCACACTGGAATTCTAGTTTGGAGTTTGGGTCTAAATCCCTTGTTAGAAATGGTGTTCCATTGTCTAGTGAGCTCCTACAATTACATTTTCTCTGGTAACCTGACCATAGAAGGATGGTTGATTGAGGACAGTATTTAGGTGTCTGGAACTTAGGCCATTAACCTCTCCCAACACAATTGTCTATGGTATCCCATTTCAGTGCCACTTATAGAAGAGACAAGGTAGCTTGCAGAAAACCCACATAGGTAAGGATCATTTAGAGTATTCTTTCAGAAGTGCTTTCCTTGATATTAGCCTGGGAACTTGTAATTTATTAGCTTTCTTTGTAAGATAAGGTGTTCTAGGCTAGAAAGCTTCTCTGAATTGAGAACACAAGACAGTTTTACCTATGGGGATTGAGAGGCTCAAGGTCTGGATTTCTGTCCTCACTCTACAGTTAAAATGTGTAGATATTTACAATTCAAGGGATCCTAAAACAGAGGTACCTTCTTCCCCTAAATCCAAGTGTGTCTATGTATATGCATCTTACATATGCATATAAATTCATATTTGTATGTTAATTTTTATGTAAACTGTCTAGATAAGCACACAAAACTATGGCCAAACTATATAATAATTTAAAAATTAAGACTCTAGGTTTGAGATACAGTCATTAATCACTTATGTGGCACTTTATGGAACTCAGCTTTTTCTACATTGTATTTGTATGGTGGATTGAATGCCTTCAAGATCAATTCTAATTCCAACTCTAATTTCATAACTCTAAAACACTATGGTAATAATAAAATCTTTGTAATTGTATACACAGTTGTCTGTCCCATCATTTATATTGAATCTAATCCCTAAAAGATTCAAGTCAAAAGAGGGGACACAAAAAGTAAATGAGACATGGTCCCTTCTTAAAGATGTTATCAATCCAATAGGGGATTTAACAACAAAGAAAGCTGAGTGCCAAAGAACTGATGTTTTGAACTGTGGTGTTGAAGAAGACTCGAGAGTCACTTGGACTACAAGGAGATCAAGCCAGTCCATCCTAAAGGATATCAGTCCTGAATATTCATTGAAAGGACTGATGTTGAAGCAAGTTCCAATACTTTAGCCACCTGATGCGAAGAACTGACTCACTGGAAAAGACTCTGATGTTGGGAAAGACTGAGGACAGGAGGAGAAGGGGATGACAGAGGATGAGATGGTTGGATGACATCACTGATTCAATGCACAGTTTGAGCAAGCCCTGGAAGTTGGTGATGGACTGGAAAGCCTGGCGTTTTGCAGTCCATGGGGTCGCAAAGAGTTGGACATGACTGAGAGACTGGACCGAACTGAACAATGTACAAATAGTTTACACTTAGTAAGGCAACCAGACACAATTTCTTTATAATATGTTAAATTAAAAACTGAAATTTTCAACTCTTGATTCTTCCAGATTGTCCCTCACACTTCAAGACACCACTTCCTCCAGGATGTTTTTATATCTCTATACTGGACTAGTGGCTTTAGCTCTGTATCCCAAGAGTCTATGCATACATTTATCACAGATGTCCCATATTTTATTTAGATTATTTCCTGATTGTTTCTCTTAGCCAGGAAGCTGTAAGTTTTTTTGAGAGTAAGAGTAATGTGTTATTTATCTTCATATTCCCAGCACATAGCATATTGTCTGGCACATAAAAAATTCTTGCTCAATATTGCTCGACTCTTTGCAATCCTAAGGACTGTAGCCCACTAGGTTCCTCTGTCCATGAGATTTTCCAGGCAAGAATACTGGAGCAGGTTGCCATTTCCTACTCCAGGTGATCTTCCTGACCCAGGGATAGAACTGGAGTCTCTTGTGTCTCCTGCATTGGCAGGCAGGTTCTTTACCACTGCACCACCTGGGAAGCCCTAAAAAATTCTTAGTAGTGATAATTGGGTGGAACAATAATTGAAATGGTTAATTTTGCAAAGTTGTATTACTTGATATAAAGTATAATTTTATGAAGTTCATAAAAAATTTTCACATCTTTATTTTATTTAATCTTCACACCAATGATAACAACTAGATCCTGTCCCCCCTCCCCGCCCCAATTTATAGGTAGAAGGAAAGAGACTCATACATTAGCAATAGACTAAACAGGGAAAATCCTTAATCATAGGACCAGTATTTTTTGTAAATTATGCAAATGTTCTTCGTAAGCTGTAAAAGACATGTATACATACATACAGGCTTTTGCATTCTATCACTTTAAATTTTCTTTTTGCTTCTGTTAGCTTGTCACCCTCTTTTCTGCCAATGGTAGAGTAGAAAAGAGCTCACTCTGACCACTTCAACAAACATTACAAATTCCCCACACATTAGATACGGTGGGGAGTCCCTGCCAAGCAAAGGACAATAGAGTTTCAAGTCAATGAAATGAAATTTTGAATAATACAGGGAGATTAAATAACTATGTTTTTAAAATGAGGTTTCAGATGACAGCTGTGCCAGCTGACAAGCTTATCTACAGTTCTTTTCTGAGAAATGCTGCCTTTTTGACAATAGTGGCTACAGTCTCGCTGTTAAATACAGAATGCTCTAGTATATTCCAGGTGATCCTGACACTCTGATTTCAATGATAAGCCCAAGCATCAACATCTGACCTGGAGTCAAACCTTCATAGGATAATAGTGGCATTTAGAGTGCCCATAGGAGAAGGCAATGGCACCCCACTCCAGTACTCTTGCCTGGAGAGTCCATGGATGGAGGAGCCTGGTGGGCTGCAGTCCATGGGGTCGCTAGGAGTCAGACACGACTGAGCGACTTCACTTTCACTTTTCACTTTCATGCACTGGAGAAGGAAATGGCAACCCACTCCAGTGTTCTTGCCTGGAGAATCCCAGGGACGGGGGAGCCTGGTGGGCTGCTGTCTTGGGTCACACAGAGTTGGACATAACTGAAGTGACTAGCAGCAGCAGCAGGGGTGCCCATATATTTACTGTTGGCCAGTGGATGCTTAATCAAATTCTTATTCTTGGGAAATTCAAATGCAAATCTGATGCATTCTGTCTCAACGTATTCATTGTTTACTTTCTAGTCCTGCTTCCTGGTATCTTGAAGGTACCCTCTCCATACCAGAAACAAAGATTTAGGAAATTGCTCACCAAGTTTGAGACCAAAGTTTCCAATGCTGGCACAAAAATCTTTGAGTAGGAGATTTTATCTCCTACTCAAACAACAACAACAAGTAAATCTGAAGAAGGGGAAAGAGGAAAGGAAAAAGGAGGGTGACTGACAGGAGAAAGGAACAGTAGGGAGTGGATTTCTTCAATTGAGAAGGAAAAGGAGGGTTACAAGGAATAAATAGTAAAGTGAAGGGAGTTCCCTGGTAGTGCAGGGGCTCAGACTCCATGCTCCCAATGCAAGGGGCCTGAGTCCGATCCCTGATCAGAGAACTAAATGCCACATGTCACAACTGAGAGTTTGCATGCTATAACTAAAAGATCCCACATGCCACAACTAGAAGATGAAAGACCCTGTGTGCCACAACTAAGACCCAGCGCAGTCAAATAAATCAAAAAGTGTTAAAAAAGAAAGTAGGAGAGGTCCAGCCAAGCTGACATGGAGGTTATAAGTGCCTCAGTGGCCTGTGGCTTGAGGTCAAATTAAGGCTCAAGGTGGACACTTAGACCTTCAGAAATAGGGAACTTACGCTTCTTGTATGCAGATGAGGGCACACTATGATGGAAGTAAACCAGGCAACGGGAATTTTCCTAAATTCTAGGGCAGTCGTAGACCCACTGTCATTGTCACAGAAACCTTACGAGTTGACAGTTGTGGTAGGCATAGTGGAAGAAAACAGAAGTGGGATAACTGAGTCTGAAAACACTTAAATATTGATCAACAGGTGAAACAAAGTGCTGCCAGTACACTGTACGTTTAAGGTTTGATTTGCAGCTACTAGGGCTGTCATCTCTAATGCCTTAGTCCTTCTATATAATAAACACCCAATAGCCAAGTAATCAGAAAATATCACTCTATTCTTTGCAAACTTCAAGAGATTAATGCAGCCATCTCTAATAAAACATGGGAGAGGGACTAGCCAGAATAAACCTGATTACATTGCAATAACTGTTATATAAGCCCAAACCTCAGTAGCTTAAATAGGGCTTATTTGCTATGAATGCTCATTGTAGGCAATCAGAGGGCTCGACTCTCCAGTGTGCTCTCTTCAGGACTCTGCTCAATCTGCTCCAGCTGGAGGTTGCTGGTCACTGCACCAAAGAGAAAGAGATCAGGTACTCTTTATTATTAGGCACTGGCTCCTTAAAGTATCTGCCAGGCACGGCCAGGCACGTACACTCACATTTCATTGGCCAAAGCAAGTCACATGGTCACATGTAACTTCAAACAAACCCATAAGTTGTCCTATAAGGTGCCAGATATGCTGTGGACAGCACCAATGGTGACTGCGGAAAGAAGGGGACATCCAGATAAAATAGAATTACTGTGATTTTGAAGCAATGCAATATTACCATCTTGAATATTTATTCCAAAAAAAAAATGGACCATTTGTGCTATGGTTTGGAGATCTTTTGTCATATAAGTTTATAACTTTTTATGAAACAGTACTTGTATCAGGATAGTCTTTTGCAAGAAAATTTATGACTAAGCTTTCTGGGTTTCATTAGGGCTCAGATGGTAAAGAATCCACCTGCGATGCAGGAGATCAGGTTCAATCACTGAGTTGGGAAGATCCCCTGGAAAAAGGAATGGCTACCCACTCCAGTATTCTTGCCTGGAGAATTCCATGGGCAGAGGAGCCTGGTGGGCTATAGACCATGGGATCACAAAAAAATCGGACACAACTGAGACTAACACTTTCACTTTCATAGTTTATATTAAGACTCACATTTTGTGTTTTACATTTCAAACTCATAGAATGGACTTGAAAAATCATTTTTTTTCCAATGAGCAAAAGTAGTTGTAATTAAAAATATATGAGGGAACACGACAAAAGAGACTCCAGTCAGTTCTTACAATGTACGGTGCTTTACACTATTCCTTTACGCTAAACAGACTCTGGTTCAGATTTGACTGAGAGATTAAAAGCTATACAGACAAGCGACAGTTAAGCAAATTCAGCACCACCAAACCAGCTTTACAACAAAAGTGAAAGGAGCTTCTCTAAGCAGGAAACACAAGAGAAGGAAAAGACCTACAATAAATAAGCCCCCAAAATTTAAGAAAATGTTCATAGGATCATGTGTGTGTACATGCTAAATTGCTTCAATCGTGTCTGAATTCTTTGCAACCCTAAGGACTGTAGCCCGCCTGGCTCCTCTGTCCACGGGATTCTCCAGGCAAGAATACTGGAGTGGGTTGCCATGCCCTCCTCCAGGGGATCTTCCCAACCCAGCGATCAAACGTGGATTTCCTGCATTGCAGCGGATTCTTTACTACTAGTGCCACACGGCGGAGAAGGTGATGGCACCCCACTCCAGTACTCTTGCCTGGAAAATCCCATGGACAGAGGAGCCTGGTAGGCTGCGGTCCATGGGGTCGCGAAGAGTCAGACACGACTGAGCAACTTCACATTCACTTTTCACTTTCATGCATTGGAGAAGGAAATGGCAACCCACGCCAGTGTTCTTGCCTGGAGAATCCCAGGGACAGGGGAGCCTGGTGGGCTGCCATCTCTGGGGTCTCCCAGAGTCCGACACGACTGAAGCGACTTAGTAGCAGCAGCAGTGCCACATGGGAAGCCCAATAGGATCGTACATATCAATAATTACCTTACATGTAGATGGATTAAATGCATCAACCAAAAGACATAGACTGACTAGGTAGATGAAACATGTGCATGTATACACTTCCACTTACCACATCACTCAACTTAAACTCCCAAATTATATGTACTATTTTATATTGTTAGGTTAATCATATTTCCATATGGCTTGCAATTGTTTTTTGTCTAACTATTGATTGTGAAAACTGATAACTTTTACTATTGTGATTATGTAACTGTTATTATTCTAAAACCTTGTATAATGATCCATCAACAGAAAATAATAGAATTCTATATTGCTGTAACTACCATTTAATAGAAAAATCTATAAGCACTTTTTAAAATCCAGAAGCATTTTAGAGTTATCTTGGAATTTTTTGAAAAATACAAAATGTCCAGGTATTGTTTTTTACTCCAAAGCTCCAGATGTGATTATAATAATCAGCTATGTTTAAAAACACCTGTGCTATCTGATGATGTTTTACTTTTATCTAGTTTGTTCACTTTTTATTTTTCATATTCAGTGCTCCCATCTCATTCAGTTTGTTTTTCAGTTTCTCCATTTCTTTGTTTTGTTGTTCTTTCTCAAGTCTCTATCAAGTGTAGTAGAAAAGCTTTTGTATATATATATAATATATATATAATATATATATATGGGCTTCCCTGGTGGCTCAAACAGTAAAGAAAAAAAAAAAGTCTGCCTGCAATGCAGGAGACCCAAGTTTGATTCTTAGATTGGGAAGATCCTCTGGAGAATGGAATGGCTGCCTACTCCAGTATCCTTCCCTGGAGAATTCCATGGACAAAGGAGCCTGGCAGTCCATGGGGTCACAAAGAGTTGATTGAGCAACTAACACTTTCAAATATATATATATATATGGATATATAAATATACAGTATGTGCAATATAATTTAAATACAACATGTAATATTTTAGAAAACATGAATTTTTGCTTAGCTAAAAAAGTTTATGACATTTTGGTTCTACTTTTTTGACTAAGTATGAATAGAATGTTAGATTGGTAACTTATATTCACTGAAAACTTTGATAAGGTTCCGTTTGTTCTGGCATCTAGTATTATTGCTAAAAGTCTAGAAAGTTTATTATTTTAGTAACTTTTATTATTAAAATTTTTTGAATGAGGCTTGAAACTTATAATCCAATTCTGACAATAAAAAGAAATACTATGTTGCAAAAAATATAGGAAATTAACATGTGACACAGTATATTAACTAAAGCACAGATTTTGCTCAAATTTCACAAAATTTAAGCTTGTGTCCATTATTTGCTTTCATACCTTATTCAGGATTCTACATTGTATTCAGTTGCATTGAGCAGCTTCAGCTGCATGCAACAAATTCTGATAAATTCTTTTTAAATTTTTGTTCTGTTATAAATATTTTCTAATTTTCCTTGTTGTGATGTCTTAGTACACCCATCATTTAAAAGTTGACATTTAATTTCCAAATACATGGGGTCTTTAAAGTATTCTTGATATTAATCTCACATTTTGATATTAATTTCTCATTTAAATGCTTTCTTCTGTGCAATTACCCTCAGTGGTTTTTCAGTCTTTTAACTTTATTGAGGCTTTCAATGGGTAAGTCAAAGATCTCTCTTGGTAAATGTCACATTGCACTTGAAAATATGTGAGTTACTTTCAAATATCTTTTGATATTTATTTCTAACAAAGTCCCACAGGTATAAGAGAACAGAGTCTGTATGGTTTCAATACTTTCAATCCATGAAATTTTTGCACCTTGTTTTATGTCCCTGGCTATGTTTCAGTGACTTCTGGTTTATGGTCTATGGGAACTTGAATAGAATTTATATCATACTGTTGTGTGAAAATTGTGTAAATCTTAATTATGTTGAATTAGTTCACAGTGCTTTTCAGGTCTACTATATGCTTCTACTTTGATGTCTATTCATTTTATTAATTTTTGAAGTTTTATATTGAAACTACAACTAAAAATCTTAATTTTTCTGTTTAAAAATTGTAATATATATAGTGAAACTATATGTAACTTTGTTCTCTATTTTCTAAGTTTCCTATAAATGTGTTATCATACTTTCATAGTTTAAAAAAACTATCTTGATTAAAGAAAAAGAATTTTCAGGTAACTCTAGATTTAAGCAGATATTTCATAGAAGTATTATATATTTAAACATTTTGAAAGCTTTTTCTACCATGTGAAGATCTATAGAAATTACCATAAATTTGTATTCAACAATAGTTGGACCATAAAGAAAGCTGAGAGCCAAAGAATTGATGCTTTTAAACTGTGTGTCGGAGAAGACTCTTGAGAGTCCCTTGGACTGCAAGGAGATCCATCTAGTCCATCCTAAAGGAAATCAGTCCTGAATATTCATTGGAAGGACTGATGCTGAAGCTGAAGCTTCAATACTTTGGCCACTTGGTGTGAAGAACTGACTCATTGTAAAAGACCTTGATGCGGGGAAAGATTGAAGGCAGGAGAAAGGGATGACAGAGGATGAAATGCTTGGCTGGTATCACCAACTGGATGGATATGAGTTTGAGCAAGCTCTGGGAGCTGGTGATGGACAGGGAGGCCTGGTGTGCTGCAGTCCATGAGGTTGCAAAGAGTCGGAAATAACTGAGTGACTGAACTAAACTGATTCAGCAATAGAGCAAAACTAGCTTTCAGACCCACTTTCAAGTCACTCAATAAAGTAGAAATTTAATAATAATTTTCAGGAATTCCAGTATGGGGATAAATAGGTTTTCTTTTTCACTTTTCAGGGAATATAAGGAATGAAAGCCTGAAATTATATTTTCTTAACTCCAAACTGAGTTCATCATCATTAAAAGAAATCATGATTTAACTATTCAATGTGTCATATCCTTAGCAGGCCCTTCCCTAATTGTAGTCGTCTTAACTGGGTGTGCCAGATGTTGTCTGGATGTGTAAGCCACGCAAGCATCATAACATTTTGTAGTAAAAAAATTCCTGGCACCACCTCAGTCAATCCTTTCTTGTGCAGGAGAGCTGTAGGGAGAAAATAACAGAAATGAATTTCTAAAGACTATAATTCTTGAAGATTTTCTGCTTAATGATTTTTATACCCCTCTCCCTCCACTGTTGCAGAGATTACTAAAAAAATAAAAATAAAAAAAATTTAACTTTAATCCTTGTAAAAAGCCACAGGAATATTACAGCTAAGCATTTCAAAGCTCTTCTATTAATGCAGGAAACTGTTAGAGTGCTTTGAACATTCACTGTTTAGTTTCCTAATTATTTCAGTTTGCAAATTTGACTGAGGTTTACTTCTGCTTTGAAAGTTCGCCAAATGTTAAAGGATACAATTTGCTTCAAGATTAATGAGAGCCAGTGATGGTGTTGGATTTCCACACTGTTTATAAGTATTTTCCAAGTGGATGATAATTTAGCAAATAGATATTTCTGTTACGGTTAGTCTATTTAAATCTGAAAAGTCATATAGACCTGGAAATGGAGCCCTAATTTCCTTGGAGGATTATATGTCTTTTTAACTTTTTATTTTGAAAAATTGGGGGGAAAACGCCTATAGAACATCTTGTGGGTGTATCACTTGTTAGCATTGCTACTTTAGTTTCTACTTCACTTCATACATGTGTATGCACTTTTGTTCATTTTGCAAAATCATTTAAAAATAAGTTGCAAGCACCAGTCCTCTGCATTCCTAGATATGTCAGAATTATCTCCTAAAAACTAGGATGCTTTCCTATATACTGCAATGCCATTATTGCACCCACAATTTTAACATTAATACAATCTTATTATCTAACATACAGTCAATACTCAAATATCCTCAATTGTGCTGATGATATTCCTCATATTCCCTCTTAAAAAAATTCAGCATCTAATCAATGGTCATATATTTCATTCAGTTGTCTTGTCTCTTGAATCTCTTTAATTGGAACGAGTTTCCAGGCTTTTGTTTTGTCTTTCATTTTATTGACATTTTTGAAAAGTCACAATCAGTTGTCTTGGAGAATGTCCCTGGGTAATGATCTTTTCACCCTAACCAATGCTAATTAATTAAGTAACTTTTCTGAAAAAAAAATATATATATATGCCTTTGTGCTAAGATCTTATAGCCACCTGTACATTTCTGATGCTGCACATCGTCTACAACAGATGTGGATTAGAAGTGGATTAGTATTATTTTCTGGAGACATTCAAGAACTTAAAAGGTGAGGGTAAGGACTCATTAGATGTATCCTGTTTGCCTCCTTGGCTCACATCTAGCTTGGTTAATTCAATAGGTCACTGTTATAGAAATTTTCCTACAGTTGCATCCTTTCTTCCAGTGTTTTCTCTACCTAAAATCTGGTAGTTATATAACATAGTGATATAGTGAAGTCGCTCAGTTGTGTCCAACTCTTTGAGACCCTATGGACTATAGCCTACCAGGCTCCTCTATCCATGGGGTTTTCCAGGCAATAGTCCTGGAGTGGATTGCCATTTCCTTCTCCAGGGGATCTTCCCAACCCAGGGATCGAACCCCGGTCTCCCGCATTGTAGACAGATGCTTTACCATCTGAGCCACCAGGGAAGTCATAGTGTTTAACTATTCCGAGCCACATTGCCCTAGATTTGAATTCCAGCCCCGCCCTGTTTGAAACGCATTTCTCTTGTGATAAAAGAACAGTATGAATGTCTTACATTCAGAAGAGGGACCGATTTTGAAATTAGCATCATTACTGTTACTTGAATCACTGTGGTTATGAAATACTTTCATTACTCATCCACTACCAGTGGCAGTTGTTCTGCCACTGAACCTGTGTCTGGCTCTCTGCTCTCATTATGTTAAAAACAAGTCAACTTTTCTATTTCACTGATATGTGAACACTGCCAGCTATAGAAACTAAATTCAGAGAAACTCACCACTGGCCTCTGCCTTACTAGATAGTAAACCATTCTGAAACCAAGAAAACAAAGCATGAAATAGAACTGTACTGAATGCTTCAAATTATTTTTTTTAATTTAAAAAATGGCATTTTGTTTTCCCACAGATGGGGAAGTTTTGCAGAAAATTCTTGGGAAATATTTTTCAGTATTTTTTGAACTGTGCTTTCAACTTTTATTTTCAACTAAAAACAGAATATATGCTTGTGACAAAATCATTCAACAACATACTGTAAAGTAGAAAGTAGGAAATAAAAATGGCACAGAACTTTCATGTGCATATGTAAGTAATGCTAACTTTTTGGTATATTTTTATCATCTACTCTTTTTATATACCATGTTTTATCTTACAGTCATTTTGTCATCATTTTAAAATACATAATTATTAACATATCATGTATGTACACATATATAAAGATAGTTTTGTACAGTTTTATATGATACATAAACACACATACATACATAATTTTTATGTAGTTATAAGGACATAAAAATAAAAAGTAAGAGGCTGAGTATTTCCTATTGCAAACAATGAAAGAGAATTCTTCTTTTGCTTAGAGCATTTACTTATATTTTTAAAGAACTTTCTTCTCTCTGCATGTATATAAATTCTTTTGAGGATTAGATAACTTTTGTCCCTTTTTGAAGCAAGGATGTCTTCTTCAGTGAACTAGGAGCCACCTCTTAGGATGAAGACACTGAGAGGGACAGTTTTTTTGTTTTTTTAGCTCATGGTTATTTTCTCTTTCCACCTGACAAATATCAGTATAAGGGTTCTAGTTGTTTCTATTTCTCAGCAACAATGAGACTTTGAAAAAGTTACAGATTCCTGTAAATCTCCATTTATTCTTCTGTAAAGTGAAAGTAGTCACAATAGTTCTGTCTGGTACACATGTATATGTGTTCAGTTCAGTTCAGTCGCTCAGTCGTGTTGAACTCTTTGCGACCCCATGGACCACAGCACGCCAGGCCTCTCTGTCCATCACTAACTCCTTGAGTTCACCCAAACCCATGTCCATTGAATCAGTGATGCCATCCAACCATCTCATCCTCTGTCGTCCCCTGCTCCTCCTGCCCTCAATCTTTCCCAGCATCAGGGTCTTTTCAAATGAGTTAGCTCTTCCCATCAGATGGTCAAAGTATTGGAGTTTCAGTAATCAGTGCTTCCAGTTAACACCCAGGACTGATCTCCTTTAAGAGGCACTGGTTGGATCTCTTTGCAGTCCAAGGGACTCTCAAGAGTCTTCTCCAACACCACAGTTCAAAAGCATCAATTCCTCTGAGCTCAGCTTTCTTTATAGTCCAACTCTTACATCCATACATGACCACTGGAAAAACCATAGCCTTGACTAGATGGACCTTTGTTGGCAAAGTAATGTCTTGCTTGTTAATATGCTGTCTAGGTTGGTCATAACTTTCCTTCCAAAGAGTAAGCGTCTTTTAATTTCATGGCTGCAATTACATCTGCAGTGACTTGGAGCCACCAAAAATAAAGTCAGCCACAGTTTCCACTGTTTCTCCATCTATTTGCCATGAGGTGATGAGACCGGATGCCATGATCTTCATTTTCTGAATGTTGAGCCTTAAGCCAACTTTTTCACTCTCATCAAGAGGCTCTTTATTTCATTTTCACTTTCTGCCATAAGGGTGCTGTCATCTGCATATCTGAGGTTATTGATATTTCTCCCAGCAATCTTGATTCCAGCTTGTGCTTCTTCCAGCCCAGTGTTTCTTATGATGTACTCTGCATATAAGTTAAATAAGCAGGGTGACAATATACAGCCTTGGTGGACTACTTTCCCAATTTGGAACCAGTCTGTTGCTCCATGTCCAGTTCTAACTGTTGCTTCCTGACCTGCATACACGTTTCTCAAGAGTCAGGTCAGGTGGTCTGGTATTCCCATCTCTTTCAGAATTTTCCACAGTTTGTTGTGAACCACACAGTCAAAGGCTTTGGCATAGCTGATAAAGCAGAAATAGATGTTTTTCTGGAACTCTCTTGCTTTTTCCATGATCCAGCAGATATTGATCTCTGGTTCCTCTGCCTTTTCTAAAACCAGCTTTAACACCTGGAATTTCATGGTTCACATATTTCTGAAGCCTGGCTTGGAGAATTTTGAGCATTACTTTACAAGCATGTGAGATGAGTGCAATTGTGCAGTAGTTTGAGCATTCTTTGGCATTGCTTTTCTTTGGCATTGGAATGAAAATAGACTTTTTCCAGTCCTGTGCCCACTGCTGAGTTTTCCAAATTTGCTGGCATATTGAGTGTAGCACTCTCACAGCATCATCGTTCAGGATTTGAAATAGCTCAACTGGGATTCCATCACCTCCACTAGCTTTGTTCATAGTGATGCTTCCTAAGGCCCACTTGACTTCACATTCCAGGACGCCTGGCTCTAGGTGAGTGATGACATCATGGTGATTATCTGGGTCATGAAGATCTTTTTTGTACAGTTCTTCTGTGTATTCTTGTCACCTCTTTTAATATCTTCTGCTTCTCTTAGGTCCATACCATTTCTGTCCTTTATCGAGCCCATCTTTGCATGAAATATTGCCTTGGTATCTCTAATTTTCTTGAAGAGATCTCTAGTCTCTTCCATTCTATTGTTTTCCTCTATTTCTTTGCACTGATCACTGAGGAAGGCTTTCTTAATCTCTCCACACTATTCTTTGGAACTCTGCATTCAGATGCTTATATCTTTCCTTTCTTCCTTTGCTGTTCACTTCTCTTCTTTTCATAGCTATTTGTAAGGCCTCCCCAGACAGCCATTTTGCTTTTTTGCATTTCTTTTCCATGGGGATGGTCTTGATCCCTGTCTCCTGTACAATGTCATGAACCTCTGTCCATAGTTCATCAGGTACTCTGTCTATCAGACCTAATTCCGTGAATCTATTTGTGACTTGTACTATATAATCATAAGGGATTTGATTTAGGTCATACTTGAGTGATCTAGTGGTTTCCCCACTTTCTTCAATTTAAGTCTGAATTTGGCAACAAGGAGTTCATGATCTGAGCCACAGTCAGCTCCTGGTCTTGTTTTGCTGACTGTACATAGCTTCTCAATCTTTGGCTGAAAAAAATACAATAAATCTGATTTCAGTGTTGGCCATGTGTAGAGTCTTCTCTTGTGTTGTTGGAAGAGGAAGTTCCACACTGCTATGACCAATGTGTTCTTTTGGCAAAATTCTATTAGCCTTTGCCCTGCTTTATTCTGTACTCCAAGGCCAAATTTGCCCGTTACTCCAGGTGTTTCTTGACTTCCTACTTTTGCATTCCAGTCCCCTATAATGAAAAGTATCTGTACATAAGTAATGGGATATTAAGCTGAAAATTTTGGACTGTTACAGGGAAGAACCAATTTTGACTTCATGTTGGATCTGTTTTATTTATTTTAAGTTTTGCTTTCTGTTGCTTTTGATCACTGAAAGCATACTATCCATATATAATGGTCTGCTTTGGGGGAACCCTGTCCTTCTGCCTGAATGTTAAACCAAAATGCCTTGTTCAGGACCCTGTCCACCTGTGGGTGGCTAGAAGAAGAAATTAACACATTCCCTACATAAGGTTGGCCATTCCAGGAGATATTTGCAAGATTAATGGCTTTTTTGCTTTACTTCCTTACCTTCTCCCATCACTATTTGATAAAAGAACCTGGCATCCAGACCCTGATAAGATGACTATTTTGAGACATTAGTGTGCCATCTTCTTGGTATACTGGCTTTCTGAATAAAGTTGTATTCCTTGCCTCAATACCTTGTCTCCAACTTATTGATTTGTTGTGCAGTGAGCAGAGTGAGCTTGGACTTGATAACAAGACAACAAAATAATATTGATACACTGTCCTAGGGTGTCACATCAAAATGAAGATTCTGGAAGCATGTGAACAAAATATCCATTTTGTGACTTTGGGAGCTTTTGCCTAGAGGTAGGGTTATCCACTCTCATATTGCCTGGAACTGAGGGGCTTACCAGGATGAGGATTTTCAGTGCCCAAACTGGGACAGTCTCAGGCAAAGTGGTAAGAATGATCCTCCTATTGACGTCAAAGGTGGAAAGTAAAAAAGAGAGGTATACGAGAAAAGATTTTTTAAGAGAGAAATTTTGTCAATTTTTTTTTTAATCAATACTCTCCTTTAAGGATGTAGAATGGAGATTTTTATTACCTTTATTTTAAGCCTGGAGCAAAGGGGTTCCAGTGCAACTATTTCAGGAGTTAGAGATGTATCTCTTGGATTATTGGAGACCCAGAGACTGAGGTCTAATTGTGCAGGAGACATTGCTGTGAGCCACTTTGTGGAAGAGTGAGCACAAGGTGCTGTATCTGGGAAGTAAATGCACTCACTTCTAGCTGTGTGTTAGATATGTGACTGTTCCTTGTACACTAGATATGGTCCACAGTGTGAAGAGGGCTTTCTGGAGCCACTGGAAGTCCTGTCCAGGAGAATTTCCTGGAAGAAAGTCTGCACAGAGGGTAGAACCAAAATCCAGGGGCTGAGGGGAAAGGGATAAGGTGAATAAGAGGTATGAAGTTACAGTTCAAGCAGCCCAGCAGAAGTGTTTCTGATAAAGTTTCGAAAGCACACAAAAGTAAACAGGTCATCTCTAAACATCTGCGTGGTCCAGAGAATTAAAGCCATTTTGTAACAGTGTGTATGTGTGCTTACTTGCTCAGTTGCATCCCACTCTTTGCGACCCCATGGACTGTAACTCATGGAATTCTCCAGGCAAGAACACTGAAGTGGGTATTCATTCCCTTCTCCAGGGGATCTTCCTGACCCAGGATTAAACCCGGATATGCTGCATTGCAGGCAGATTCTTTACCATCTGAGCCACAAGGGAAGTCCTTTTCTGTAACAGAGTCAGTTCAAGCCAAACGTCAAAAACTAAGCATCATATTCTTCATCCTCCCAAATGGGAAAGTACAGGATTGAACCGAGCTGGAGGCAGGGGCCCCTACAAAGGGAAGATCATGAGAGGACCATGGGCTATGATGAGGGAGCATTGGAAGGGGGTAGAAAAAGAAACTAGTGCCCACACATAAAAGAAAGGCACTGCCAGGGAAGGAGCAAAGACAACCTTACAAAACTGGCTTATCCCAATTCTGCCCTATTGTTTAATAAGTAAATTAATAATTAATTATTCAAGATTTACTGAGTCTTCTCACAGTGATATGGACTGTGTTGGGTGCTGAGAATACAGCACTGAACAGGGCACTCAGGGAACTCATGGTTCAGTTTAAAGGATAGACAGATACCCCTACAATTAATTACATCCAGTATGATATGTTCACAAACTGGATAGAATTTTCATTTCTTTTATTTCATGTACTGGTAGAATCAAGGTTTCATCTTTTATAACGACAAATCAATAATTTCCCAAGTACAGGATTTTATGGTGAATCTAAAATGAGAAAATGTGGTTTTAAGCCTGAGGCCAGAATGGACCTTTTCCATGTAGGTTTCTTGTAGTGAATGGCCAAGTTGACATCTCCCAGACCCAGGTGGGAGATTCCCTAATGGCTCTGATGGTAAGGAATTTGCCTGCAAGCAGGTGACCTGGGCCAGGAAGATCCCCTGGAGAATGGAGTGGCTACCCAATCCAATATTTTTGTTTGGAGAATTCCATGGACAGAGGAGCCTGAGGGGCTACAGTCCATGTGGTCAGACATGACGAGTAACTAACACTTTCACTTTTTCTTCAGACCCAGGTGGAAAAGCCAGTCATACCAAAGCATGTGTTCAAGGGCCCAATTTGGAGGCTTTATTGCCTGAAGTCTGGTAGAGCTAGTCAATTAAATAAAGTCTTAATTAAGGTCTTTGCTAATCAACTAGATTTCAATTTATTATGGTTATTTACATATTTAAGGTACTGGACTTCCCAGGTGGTTCCAATGGAAAAGAATCTGCCACCAACTCAGGAGATGTGGGTTCAATCCCTGGGTGGAGAAGATCCCTTGGAGTAGGAAATGGCAACCCACTCTAGTATTCTTGCCTGGAAATTTCCATGTACAGAGGAGCCTGGTGGGCTACAGTCCATGGGGTCACAAAGAGCTGGACATGACTGAGCAACTGGGCGCACATATGTAAGGTACAACATATTAGCTTTTAGCCAAAGTCTATGGCATTTATTTTCTGTATAGTTAATATCTGCACATATGCCACTGAATGAGGGATAGATAAAAGATGTGATACTTTAATATCAACATCAAAGAGGTAATAGTCCATGCCTAACATATGTGTGATAGAGCATTAGAGAAAAGATAGTGGCTAGACCTGAGACAACAAAGCCTGATGGCAAAGTGAAGGGAGAGGGGACCCAAAAGGTGAGGCTGAGTGGAAGTCAGAACGGAATTCATTTCTCTAAGTGTTGGGCTGGAGCACGCAGTCCTGCAAGGCCTGTACTTGTCTAGCTTCAAGGCTGGAGGAGGAGGCTGCAGCCAGGGGACAGAGACGCAATGCTTTGATGGACAAGGGGAGCTTACATGTTGGAAACAAGGTCCTGCAGCAACAACCCCTCCCCCCACCCTGTGTGCAGCAGACATGACAGCAGTGTTTGCTCTCAGGGAAGGGAGATTACCAGCTATAGGGGAATCTGACATCAGGTTGACTGGCTGGTTACCAGGGAAACTAATGGAGGGGCACAGCCCTCATCACCCCTTTGATAAGGGCAGTCACTAGCTAGATCAGGGACAAGTAAGTAGGCAGGTCTGTCATGTGAGTAGGGTTTTGGTAAAGTAGGCACTGGTTGAGCAGAGGGTGTACAGAGAGCAACAGAACAGCTATCTTGAGTGGCCTAACCATACACAGAGTTTTAAAATTACATGAGAAAGGATGTATATTGATTTCCTCTTATTACTGTAACAAACTACAACAAACTTATTGGCTTAATACAACACAAATTTGCTATCTTAACAGTTCTGGAGGTCAGAAGTCTGATAAGAGTCTCACTGAGCTTGGGATACCCCCTTGGGATAATCCAGGAAAATTTCCCCATCTCAAGATCCTTAATCTTAATCACATCTGCGAGTCCCCTTTGCCATGTAAAATAATATAACTATAGAACTTGATATTTAGAGCATGGACACTTTTGGGGATCAGTATTGTGCCTACTTTTGAAAAATAACACCATTCATTTAAGGTTTCTGTTAAAATTAAATGAGATAAATGAATGAAAGTGCCTAAAATTGTGCCTGGCAGAAAGGAGAAGCTGGATAAATGTAGTTAACACTGAAAACAATTCAATAACCAGGAACTGGGAAGATGTAGCTGAAGATTAGCAGCACTAAAGAGAACTAGAAATGAGTATCTGCTTTCAAACGATACTTCTTGTATATCTTCTTTCTGCTGTGATATAAATCATCTAGGCATAGTAATCAGGAGCTGTCACATTTGGGAGACCAAAGGTGGAAACTTGGCTGGAGTGAAAAATTGGAGGCAAGAGGAAAGCCCAGACCCTGATATCCAGGAGACTTCTGGAATTCATAAAACTTTCACAATCATTTTAAAGGCATGCATTTTTGTAACACTTTACAACTGAGAAAACTGAGGCTCAGAGAGCTTAAGTAACAGGTTCAAGGTCACACAGCTGGTTAGGGTAAGCAGGAACTCAACCCAAGTCATCTGTTTTGAAATCTGAAGTTTTAGCTTTTGAACTCTTCTACTCCACATTTTGAAACTGACATTTAAAACATAGCCTTTTTTTTTTTTTACAAAGGTGTTTTTTTATTTTTTTTCCCCCAATATCCTTTGGAATTAGTTTTTTAAGAACTGGAGATTTAAATCACTCTATGAAGAAAACCTATCCCATGGGTTAGCATGTGGCCATATCCAAACTAGCTCTCTAAAAACAGGGAAGACATTTATTTAAGTTGCAAAAATCCATTTTCTCACTTTGGAATCTTAGAATGTTTAATCAATGACTATTGCATTTTAGAAAAGCTTGTCTGAGTCTTCACTGGAAGTCTGACACTAATTCTTCAACAATTAGCAAGAATGTAGATAGTGTGAAAAATTAACTGTACCTGGTTAAAGTCTTCCTGTGAATAATTGGAAAAAAGTAAAATTTTACTAATTCTTTCTGTGCTAAAATAAGAACCCAATATATTTTTGCAGGAGGTTGTTGAAACTAAGACCAGTTTTTCACCACTAAGACGTAGAAAACTGAGCCATCTAGTTATTAAACATTAGACCTTCCATCAAAGGAAATATACTGTGTTAGGATTTCTCCAGAGACAGAGAACAAATAAAATATCTTATGGGGTTTCCTAGGTGGGTCTAGTGGTAAAGAACCCACTTGCCAATGAGGAGAAGTAAGGGATGAGAGTTTGATCCCTGGGTCAGGGAGATCTCCATAGGAGGGCATGGCAACCCACTCCAGTATTCTTGTCTGGAGAATCCCAGGGACAGAGGAGCCTGGAGGGCTACAGTCCATGGGGTCACAAAGAGTCGGACATGACTGAAGTGACTTAGCACGCATGCATAGATATATATCTTACATGAGGAGATTTATTATGTAACAGGGAAGAGCAAAATCTGACTCTATATTGGATCTTTTCGTTGCTTTTGTTATGAATATTATAATCACTAAAATGATACTGTCTATAGCTATAAGCAATATAATGATCTGCCTCAAGAAGGCCTGTCCCTCTGCCTGAATGTTAAAGTGACTTTGTTCAGCTCACAGAGGAGACATTGTGACCCTGCCTACCTGTGAATGGCTGCAACAAAAGAAGAAATTAACACATCCCCTTTCTGATGTTGACTAAGCTGGAGATACTTTGCCAAACTTATGGTCTTTTTACTTTACATCCTCACCTCCTGTCCATCTCTGTTCTATAAAAGAAACTGGCATCCAGACCCTCTGTATCTTTTAGCCATAGAAGACTCTTGAGAGTCCCTTGGACAGCAAGGAGGTCAAACCAGTCAATCCTAAAGGAAATCAACCCTGAATATTCATTGGAAGGACTGATGCTGAAGTTGAAGCTCCAATATTTTCGCCACCTGATGTGAAATGCTGACTCATTGGAAAAGACCCAGACGCTGGAAAAGATTGAAGGCAGGAGGAGAAGGGGTCAACAGAGGACAAGATGGTTGGGTGGCATCACTGACTCAGTGGACATGAGTTTAAGCAAGTTCTGGGAGATGGTGAAGGACAGGGAAGACTGCTGTGCTGCAGCGGTTGCAAAGACTCAGACACAACTGAGCAACTGAATGACAACAACAATCCAGACCCTAAGATGGTGCTCTAGGACATTAGGACACCATCTTCTTGGATGCACAGCTTTCCAAATAAAGTCTCTATTCCTTGCCTCACAGCTTGTCTCCTGAAAATTGACCAGTCCTGCAGTGAGCAGACCTGCACTTGGACTCGATAACAGTTATAGGAATTGGCTTATGTAATTATGAAGGCTGAGAAGTCTCACAATCTGCTGTCAGCAAGCTAGAGAACAGAAAGCCAGTGGTGTACTCAGCCCGAGGACCAGGAACACTGCTGACTGAGAAGAGATGTCCCAGTTCAAGCAGATGTAGCGAATGAGTCTGTCCTCTGCCCTTTTGTTCTACTCAGGCCCTCAGAGGACTAGATCTTGTGAGGGCCATTGACTTCATTCAGTCTGCAGATTCAAATGCTAACCCAGAGTGTTTTAACCAGTTTTACCACATCCCCTAGCCTAGTCAAGTTGACACATATAATTAGCCTACACAAATATACCCTTTAACTTCATTGTGAACAACCCCCAAAGCCCTTATCTGTTCATCCTAAGTGTGGAGTGTCCTTTGGTATCTGATCACTTCTCAGATACAGGGACCATTCTGATCCAAACCACCTTCATGTCTCTTTAGATCTCTGTTCCAACTTCTGATTTGTCTCCCAGCTTCCATCTGTGCCCTTTGCAGCCTATTTGCACACAGTAGCAAGGGTGTTCGTGATATCATTGAAGTGGTGACATTAAGTGAGACCTTAATTCCCAGGAATTGAACCTGGGTAGCCTGGATGATGGAATTCCAGTTGAGCTATTTCAAATCCTGAAAGATGATGCTGTGAAAGTGCTGCACTCAATATGTCAACAAATTTGGAACACTCAGCAGTGGCCACAGGACTGGAAAATGTCAGTTTTCATTCCAATCCCAAAGAAAGGCAATGCCAAAGAATGCTCACACTACTGCACAATTGCACTCATCTCACACACTAGTAAAGTAATGCTCAAAATTCTCCAAGCCAGGCTTCGGCAATACATGAACTTTGAACTTCCAGATGTTCAAGCTGGTTTTAGAAAAGGCAGAGGAACAAGAGATCAAATTGCCAACATCCGCTGGATCATGGAAAAAGCAAGAGAGTTCCAGAAAAACATCTATTTCTGTTTTATTGACTATGTCAAAGTCTTTGTGTGGATCACAAGAAACTGTGGAAAATTCTGAAAGAGATGGGAATATCAGACCACCTGACCTGCCTCTTGAGAAACCTATATGCAGGTCAGGAAGCAACAGATAGAACTGGACATGGAAAAAGGGACTGGTTCCAAATAGGAAAAGGAGTCCGTCAAGGCTGTATATTGTCACCCTGCTTATTTAACGTATATGCAGAGTACATCATGAGAAATGCTGGACTGGAAGAAGCACAAGCTGGAATCAAGATTGCTGGGAGAAATATCAATAACCTCAGAGATGCAGATGACACCACCCTTATGGCAAAAAGTGAAAATGAACTAAAAAGCTTCTTGATGAAAGTGAAAGAGGAGAGTGAAAAAGTTGACTGAAAGCTCAACATTCAGAAAACGAAGATCATGGCATCTGGTCCCATCACTTCATGGGAAATAGAAGGGGAAACAGTGCAAACAGTGTCAGACTTTATTTTGGGGGGGCTCCAAAATCACTGCAGATGGTGACTGCAGCCAAGAAATTAAAAGACACTTATTCCTTCCTTGGAAGGAAAGTTATGACCAACCTAGATAACATATTCAAAAGCAGAGACATTATTTTGCCAACAAAGGTCTGTCTAGTCAAGGCTATGGTTTTTCCTGTGGTCATGTATGGATGTGAGATTTGGACTGTGAAGAAGGCTGAGTGCTGAAGAATTGATGCTTTTGAACTGTGGTGTTGGAGAAGACTCTTGAGAGTCCCCTGGACTGCAAGGAGATCCAACCAGTCCATTTTGAAGGAGATCAGCCCTAGGGTTTCTTTGGAAGGAATGATGCTGAAGCTGAAACTCCAGTACTTTTAGCCACCTCATGTGAAGAGTTGACTCATTGGAAAAGACTCTGATGTTGGAAGGGATTGGGGGCAGGAGGAGAAGGGGATGACACAGGATGAGATGGCTGGATGGCATCACTGACGCGATGGACGCGAGTCTGGGTGAACTCCGGGAGTTGGCGATGGGCAGGGAGGCCTGGTGTGCTGCGATTCATGGGGTCACAAAGAGTCGGACACGACTGAGCGACTGAACTGAACTGAACTGAGTCCCACTCTGTCCCCACCATAAAAGTGCCCAATATCTGATTATTTACCCTACTGCTGTTGCTGTTTTCTGAAAGACACATATTTATCTCTCTGACTGAGGCGGCTCTTCGTTGTGGCACATGGGATCTTCTCTGCGCCATGCAGGGATTTCACTGTGGCTCTGCAGCATGTGGGATATTAGTCCCCTGACCAGGGATCAAACCCACATCTCCTGCATCGCAAGCTGGATTCTTAACCACTGGCCCACCAACGAAGTTCCTCTTGCTGGTTTTTATATTGAAGTGTAGTCTCAAAATATAGGCTGGAATCCAGTCATAAAGAGGTAGTCCTGGAGTCCATTTGTCTCTTGTTTCAGGAAAGGTAAACAAGAAGCTGGTAATCAATGGACAGTCTGGAGCTCATCTTCTTACTCCAGGAGGAGTGAATAGGAGGCCGGTTGTAAACACTTAGTCTGGAGTCCCTCTATCTTCTGCTTCATCTCTATTCAAATAAAGGCCCACATGGTCTCCCTAAGATGATGCCTTGCCAATGTCTCAAGCCCTGATTTCAGGCTACTCCTCTGAGCTCATTACATATACCATTTCATACCAGTTCACTCTGAACTCCAGCTCTCACCCTTCCTCAAACATGTGAATACACTTCTACATCATGGATTTTTCACTTGTTTTTTCTTCCTAGATCACTCTGTGCTCTTTGCTTTCTGCTCCTCTTCCCTTCCTATATGTTGACATGTTAGCAAAGCCTTCCTTGACCACCCTGTATAAAATCACACTTTCCCATTCCCTATATGTCCCTGTCTTCTTAATGTGCTTTTCCCCCTTCATAACACTAATATTCCATTTATTTACACATTTATTTGGTTACTGTCGGTCACTCCCTGCCCCAACCCTACACCCCCTTGAAGAACATAAGTTCTGTGAATAGGGCTGGGACTTAGTTTTTTGTTTTCTGCCGTACACCTAGTGCTTAGAATGGAGCTTGGCATTTGGTAGGTTTGTTTAAAAGGAATATTATTTTGTCTCCAAAAAACAATGAGCATTTATGGTAGAGAATGTAAAAATACAGAAAAATACAAAGAAAGAATATGCACCTCCCCAGAAGATATCTATTATTAACATTTTCTTGAATTCCTTCCAGGTTTTTCTAAAAATATATTTTTCTCTTTCTGAGAAATCAAGATTATTCTTAATTTAAATCCAGCCTTTTAATAAACTATATTGTGATCATTTTTACATTATGCATGTTTTTTTGTTATTTTCCCTACTAAATGATACAATTTTTGGTTCTATTATGTGTTTTTCAATTGTTCAATAACTTTTATCAAATAATAATTGTATATGTGCATTTATAGCTAAAGGATATGCTGTGATAGATGCCACATGAAGAAACCTGAAATAGACATTCTACTCATAGGACAAGAAATATTTGAAGTATTAAAAAGAAGTCCATAGTGGCCAACATAATTTCCTAAGGGGATAATTTTCTAGATGAAGGTTACTGTGTTGTCATGTCAATATTTCAGGTGCCAAGACTGCTGAATTTGTGCTAGGATACTTTAAAATTGCTTTATATGCAGTCTATGGATTGTGAAATAGCAGCTTGCTTTTGGTTACCTAGAAAAATGTATGTCATTAAAATACTCTTTATATGCAACCCTGGGAACATATCCCATGCATAATGTATTCATAAAAAGTTCATTTTATTTACAGCTTGTCACATTATATGGTATAAGGAAGCACAGTTCTGATGTGCTTCAATTGAATTATGCTTCTCTTTTTGACAGAATAAGGAAATATATTTGTAAAAATGAATAAACACACCTTGAACTGCCTGCCTTTTGAGAAGGAGGCAGAGACAAACACATTAACATTATTCTGTTATTAAACCATCTATGGTAATAGACATTTTGGACATTTAATAGCTGCTTGTTTTCTAAATTGGGTGCCTGAAATAGTTTATGTCAAAATCTGATGACAGTGACTTGAAAAAGCAGTAAACTCCTAGAAAAACATTTTCCAGAGTTACAGTTTTATAACTGCATGGAAATGAAAAAAATCTGTTTCTGGCATTTAATCCTTTGATGTTTAATTCAATGCAATTCAAAGATTACTTTTTATAATTGACTGCTGTGGCAAATTCTCTGTTTCACATAATGATACAGTGCTTATTTTTGTAGAACAAAATGTACCAGTGCAGTATTTGAGCAGTTTTTAAAATAGCAATATTGACAAACATTCAGTCAAATAAATTTTCTTCTTCAACAAATTCATTAATTTATAAATCAATATCTTTTATGCAATGTAGACTACTAAAATGAGACCAGAGAGAAGATGAAGTACTTTAAATACTTTAAGATGAATATCGGCGTCCATCTATTAGACACGTTGAGGTCTAACAAGGTCTAAATTTTAGTGTATTACATGTCAGTTCAGTTAGTTCAGTCGTGCAGTCGTGTCAGACTCTTTGCGACCCCATGAATCGCAGTTCGCCAGGCCTCCCTGTCCATCACCAACTCCCAGAGTTCACTCAGACTCACGTCCATTGAGTCCATGATGCCATCCAGCCATCTCATCCTCGGTCGTCCCTTTCTCCTCCTGCCCCCAATCCCTCCCAGCATCAGGGTCTTTTCCAATGAGTCAACTCTTCGCATAAGGTGGCCAAAGTACTGGAGCTTCAGTTTTAGCATCATTCCTTCCAAAGAAATCCCAGGGTTGATCTCCCTCAGAATGGACTGGTTGGATCTCCTTGCAGTCCAAGGGACTCTCAAGAGTCTTCTCCAACACCACAGTTCAAAAGCATCAATTCTTCTGTGCTCAGCCTTCTTCACAGTCCAACTCTCACATCCATACATGACCACAGGAAAAACCATAGCCTTGACTAGACGGACCTTAGTCGGCAAAGTAATGTCTCTGCTTTTACATGTAAGGACTATTTATTACCCTTTGCAATTCTTGGGGCATTAATTACCATAGCACTTACCTCCTATGCTGATATTCTGAAAATACATGCTCCTGGGTTTTTGGGACTCCAGAGGAGTAAAACAGGTGGACCAGTGGAAATCCATTACTATTACAAGAAAAAGAAGATGGAAAGAAAAAACTAAAGTGCAAAGCTCTAAGCACATGTCCTTTTCACATAGCCTAGGTACAGAGACCAAGTACCAGGTGAAACTGCCAGGGGTCAGTTAGGCAGGTTGACCCTCCCATTATATGCAACCTCCCACTGCTGGTTCTGGCGTCTGTAACTCATTATGAGGCCACACATCCGTTGAGAAACCAGACGTATCAGACATGCAGATGAAAGTTCCAGTTAGATATATAGACTACGTAAGTGGGAAAATGTTAGAAAGATAGGTACCATCTGATATTCATGAGAACTATTAAACCTCAATGCCCAAAGTGCAAACACTGCAGGTTTAGGAGCAGTAGATTTTTCTGGGGCGTCTCACATTTCACCAGGTCTGGTTCTTACTGGTCCGGAGTCTGGATGGATCCTGACAGAAATGTCAAATTTTATCAAAGGTAGCTGGAGACAGCACTGAATACACCCAGAGTATCAGAGAGTCCAGTTGTATTAAGTTAAATAAAAATAAAACACAAGTACAACTTCCTTTATCAAATAGATTCTGTTTTTGAAGCATCGTCATACCAAGCACTATTTCTTTTCCAAATAAGGAAACTGAAAATTAGAGAGATCAAATACATTATTCATCATATCATGCTACTAAACGGCCAAGCTAGAATTTGAATACATCTGTCTAATCTCAAAGCCAGTATATATTATATCTTATTATTTTCTAATTCTGACATACAATTTTCCTCCTTCAGGGCAACATATTTGGATACGAGTAAAAATTTCCAGGAGGGAATTTGTTTCTCGACTAAGCAAGTCAGGCATTAGTGACCCAGAAGACAGCTTCACCTAGCTTCAAATAACGGAGGTCCACCTCTCTATGTTCCAGTATTTCGGCCTCAGGGCCGGATGCTGGTTGGTGTTGGCAAGCAAATTTCATCACAGCCCTGGAGCTGTTTCCTTCCGCGACCCCCAGAGGGCAGCGTGCATTAACGATCCCCCTGAGTCCTCCAGCGGTCAGTTAGAAGCGCTCACTTTGCCTCGGGGAATCTATGGTCCCAGGAACATTCTCAAAGCTCCGCGGTTGTTGCCCAGGGAAGAAAGGCTGTGTGACACCACCTAGAGTCACCCTCATACTTCCCTTTGGGTGCCTTCTGGGGTGTGTCCCCAAGCACTGCCCCAACTCAAGATGACGTCTCAAACCTGCCACGTGTGCACTTTCGGATGCTACAGGGTAGATTCTGTCACTAAATTTCAGGAAGAATCCAGTACAGGTATCTAGACGATGTGGCAGCAAGTCCAAATTTATTTTCTTGTGTCCGTCAAAATGCACAGGGTAGTTCATTTAAATTGATTCCCAGAAGCAGCTCTGAACATCTACTTCCCCAAGGTAAATATTTGAATAGCTCTAGTGACACCCTTCGATTACATAGGGTGGTATAATTACGATTTCTGGGATATCTTGGGGTGTATTTATGGGGTATATTTAAAATAACATTAGCAAGCCTTACGTGTTCTAGTGTGTCTGCCTGCTAAGTCACTTCAGTCGTGTCCGACTCTGTGCGACCCCATAGACGGCAGCCCACCAGGCTCCCCCGTCCCTGGGATTCTCCAGGCAAGAACATTGGAGTGGGTTGCCATTTCCTTCTCCAATGCATGAAAGTGAAAAGTGAAAGTGAAGTCACTCAGTCGTATCCGACTCTTAGCGACCCCATGGACCGCAGCCCACCAGGCTCCTCCGTCCATGGGGTTTTCCAGGCAAGAGTACTGGAGTGGGGTGCCATCGCCTTCTCCGGTGTTCTAGTGTAGGAATGTAAAATTTCCCTTGATTTTAATATAATCATGATGACCTAGTACAGTAATTTCCTTATTATTAACTTAATGGCTTCTCATGTGGCTCAGTGGTAAAGAATCCACCAGCCAAATTCAGGAGACACGGGTTCGATCCCTGGGTAGGGAAGATCCCCTGGAGGAGGAAATGGCAACCCACTGCAGTATTCTTGCCTAAAAAACCCCATGGACAGAAGAACCTGGTGGGCTATAGTCTATAGGGTCACGTTAATTTAATATAGTAACTCTAGATTATTCTTATTATTTTGGAACATAACATATGTCTATTTAAATATATGTATACTTTAACATATGTATTTTGGCTATCAAATATAGATAGCAATTATAAGTCTATTTTACTGCTTCCACTGGAGCTTATTGGTATTGTTTTATGATTATATTTAAAATAGACCAATTAACAGTGTTAAGTGCTGTAGAATAGACAAATAAGAATATGACATGATTCCAAACCTCAGAGTTTGTGCGGAGAAGTAAATATCTGGATAACTTTTAAAGAGGATGCAGCAGTAGAATTCCATCATTTTAGCAAAACGGAAGCAAACTAAGCAATCTCAGAAATAAAATAGAAAAATTACAACTTAAATGGTGCTGGCAGTACTGCCCATCATTCAGTGATTACCTGAAGTAAGTATGGCAGGAAAGACGTGAATCTGTGGTTCCCTCATGTCTGTGTTCTGTGGGGCCTCTCAAGTTCAAGCATATCACTGAGCTGAGTGTGATTCTAACTTTTAAAGATATGCATATATGCATTTTTCATATATAATGGACCCTAAAAGCAAGCCAACTACTTCATCTGGTGCTCAACCAAAGAAACAGGAATCTGTTCCAATGCTGGAGGAAAAACTTGTGCTGAACAAACTCATGGTCTCCAGTGGAATGCCTGTCGAAGGACTTTTCCAAGGTAATTTTTATTTTTATTTTATTTTTGATTATTCATGACTTTCTTATTTCTGATTTTAAGATCTAAGAGGTGTGATTTGATTTGTAAGATAAGTATCATCAGAGAAATACATAAATTTTGCCACACAGTAGGAGGCTCTTAAAGATTTCTGGATAAAGGATGTTGTAACATTGAGTTTGGAAGATTAATTAGGCAATAATATTCTAGATAAACCGGAAGTTGGCAATTAAGACAATTGAGAAGCTACTATGATTGTAGAAGTCAATGAGAAGGAATAACTGTCAGACCTCTGGTGGAAGTAGGATAAGTTGACAGTTAGGTTTGAAAAATAGGACAGGGGTGATATAATTTCAGGAAGAAGAGATAGCAAATAATTTTAAATGTTGCTGAAATTTCAAGGAGGGATGGGTGCTAAATTTATAGAGATCAAAGTTTAATCCTCAAATTAGGATATGTGGTTTCTATCAAAGGACTTTTTTTTAGATTTATAATGTGTGTAACTAACACACATACTACAAAAATTAGCTCACATTTAGTTACATAGTTCATTCCTTACATGCTCAAAATAGTAAAAGTATTAAGTTGCTTCAGTCATGCTGACTCTTTTGAGACCCCATGGACTGTAGCCCACCAGGCCCCTCTGTCCATGTGATTCTCCAGACAAGAATACTGGAATGGGTTGCCATTTCCTTCTCCAGGGGCTCTTCCTGACCCAGGGATTGAACCCACATCTTTTACATCTCCTACATTGGCAGGCAGGTTCTTTACCACTAATGCCAAGTATAGGAAACTGGGATTTTCTTAGAAATGACAATTAAAGTAGTAATTAGTGACCTTTTTAGAGAATGTGGGCTGATATCAGATTGCAAGCCAAGGAATGAGTTGGAGCTGAAGAAATATAGGCTTTGCTTTTGAGAAATTTAGTGATAGGAGCAAGGAGGCAGAAAAGTATGGTTAAAAGACAAGAAAGACCTGGAAGACAGCTCAGGCCAGCCTAATGTTCTCATTGCAACTTTTGGATTATTTTTCAGTTATTCTTTCAGCCTTTCTCTTTGCACATACTATTTTGAAATCATTTGATATGCCACAGATTTTGTCCATGTAATAAAACAAATTGGCAAATGGCAAAACTACGTTTAGTGCATTATCTGAGTGGAAAGATCATGCAAGGATTCAATCATATTAGGTTGTTTCCATGACTCTTTAGTCACTCCTAAAGTGTCTTTCAGGTTTTTCCTATCTGTGAAATGCTGCGGTTCTCCATTCCCTAACCTAGAAGTCTTTGAAACAGTGGGGTGGAAGATGCAGGTCTTACTGCAGCAGAGACATTTCTCATTTCAGACATGTGGGATTCAGGTAATATTGCAATATCAGTCATTTCCCAAGTGCTCACGCTGTTTAGTGGGATATCATTTTGTCAACCAAACAATGTTTTCCATCAGACCTATTCAGGCACTTAGAATACTGATTGATCATAAGAAATTAGCTCTAGCTTTTAGAGCATAATAGGTTTGATGAGATAGGAAACAGGATCACTGCCCTTAAGGGAACAAGTCAGGCAAAATGGGAGGAAAATGAGTTGGAAATCTTTGCCTTGAACAAATTAGTGGATGTGAGCAAGCATCCTATTCTGAGATGAGGAGTTAAATAAAGTAGTTTTACCTGGCACATGACAGTTTTATTTTAATTTAAAATTTAAAACATCCATTAGCACACAGAGCCTAGAGATGGAGCAGGTATTATGTTTTTATTGCATCTTTCAGGAAATAGCTCATTTTTTTCTTCTCTCTCAAAATCTTTAGCTTATGGGGGTCCAGGATATAGGACTTTCACTATTAAAACTGGGCAAGTTCTAATTAAACTAGGACAGGTTGGTAACCTATATTTGGAGTAAGGCTACTGACTATGTATGTCCTTACTTCTTGCGGTAATCTCCTGATCAGTCTTCCTCATTTGGAGAAGAATTTAACATCTAACTTACATTCTTCTTTTCATCACTAGTCTTGTTCATGTGGAAAATCCATCTAGTGCCTGAATATTTTTTAGTTCCTTGACCTTTTCTCCTACAGTCTTTTCTTTATCCTTCTCCCTGAGCTTCATTGCCAACTCTTATGGTCACACTTTAGATTTTGTCATTATGAATAACTATACTGCTCTCAAAATCTCAGTGTCTAACATTCCAGTCATCAACTACCTCTCCTCTCTTTCCAGTTCACTGTCTCTATGATAATTCTTTGATTACAACAGTGCTTCCAATCCATGCCTTCCTTACCTCCCTCTCTGCCTTACTTAAATGGTAGAAATCAATATTGCTTAATCCCAACAATTTACATAAAAATAGGGTAGTTGAGCAACTTCACTTTCATTTTTCACTTTCATGCATTAGAGAAGGAAATGGCAACCCACTCCAGTGTTTTTGCCTGGCGAATCCCAGGGACGGGGGAGCCTGGTGGGCTGCCGCCTATGGGGTGCACAGAGTCGGATACGACTGAAGCGACTTGACAGCAGCGGCAGCAGCAGCAGTGGCTAAAGATGTGATCTCCTTCAATCCTGAGTCCAATATTTATTAGCTACGTGGCCTTGGAAAAGTTTCTTAACATCTCTGTACCTCAGTTTTCTCATGAGTGCCCAACTCATAGGTTGTTGTGGGCTCACAATATTAGTAAAGGTAAGATGGTTAGGCAGTGCTTGGCACATGATAAACATTCAATAAATGTTTCCCAAGCTTAGAGTTGATGGCTGGAGAAAAACATCTAACAATTCTGACTGATCTCTTTTAAATTTTATGACTGTGTGTCTCAAGTGGGTCTTAACGCAGTTTCAATCAACCACAGTTCCCATTTCCTTATTGATTTATTTTCTCTCTTCAGAGATTACTATTTCACACCTTTTTTCCCCTCAAATTTTCAACTCCTCTTCCCTGCTCCTCACTATCAGTGGATGATTTTGCTTATCTCACTGGGAAAGCAGATGCAATCAGGAGGTAAAGCTGTTTTCCCACCAACCAGCCCACCCGCATCTGTAGCCTTCAGATGCAATGAAAACGTCTCTTTATTTTAGGAAAATCCTTTACTTATTCACTGGATTCCATTAATTTTCACTTCATCAAGAACTTTACTGCTGTAATTGCCCCTTTTCTGTCTTGCATCATCACACGTCTTCTTTTTCCTCTGCTGTCATGTTGTTGTTCAGTCACTCAGTCGTGTTTGACTCTTTGTGCCCCATGGACTGCAGCCTGCCAGGCTTCCCAGCCCTTCACCATCTCCTGGAGCTTGCTCAAACTCATGTCCATTGAATCAGTGATGCCATCCAACCATCTCGTCCTCTGGTGTCCCCTCTGCTCCTACCTTCAATCTTTCCTAGCATCAGGGTCTTTTCTTCACATCAGGTGGCCAAAGTATTGAAGCTTCAGCTTCAGCATCAGTTTTTCCAATGAATATTCATGGTTGATTTTCTTTAGGATTGACTGGTTTGATCTCCTTGCAGTCCAGGGGACTCTCAGGCATCAACTCTTCGTCATTCAGACTTCTTTATAATGTACTCTGTTATTAATCAGCAATCTTAAACAAAAGGAGAAAAGAAACCTCCCTTGCTTCTACCCCTTCTGTGGCTACCAACTTATTTACCATCCTTTATAGCAAACCTCAGTATTCCCACAGTCTAGCTCCCATACTTATGACAATTCTAATCAAATTTTCATTTCACTATTCCACCTTAAACTATACCTTTGTAAGCCAGCGCTGGCTTCCAGCTTGTCAAATTGGATCATCCATTCTCAGTCCTCATCTTACTCTGCTTGTCATTAGTGTTTAACACAACTGACTGTGCCCTCTTTATTGAACCTTTTTTAAAAACACGGCTTTAGGAAATTATACTATTTTGATTTATCATCTACCTTTCTTCTCAGTGTCCTTGACTGGATTCTTCTTTGGACTTTTAACTGCATTTTAAATAACAGAGTTCTCCAGAACTCAGTCCTTGCTCCCCTGGGTTTGCTCAAGAGATTGGAGTGACTGAAACCAGGAGAAATTAATTTCATAGGCTTTTATGAGGCAATTAGAACTGTGTTCTGAAAAAGAAAATAAGCATACTTTGTAGGAAAGTTGTTTATGATTATTTTTTGTTAAATTTTATTAATAATCTGATTGACTGATGGAAGGAATTTTACTGTGATAAATTCAGTTCCACAAGTGTTATCTGAGCACTGGCACTGAAAAGGAGAGAAGGAGAGAGGCTATGCAAAGACGAAGCAGAAGAGTCCTTGCCGATACAGCCCTGGAAGTGGTCAAGTTATTACTCTAATTTAATTAATGGTAATTTCAGAACTAAATCAGTACTAGAATGAGAACCAGAATTCTTGGTGGTTCCAGGTCTTTGGTTGGTTGATTAATTTCAACTTGCCTCCAAGACTGAAATACAATAAAGAATAATGTGTAGCTAAATTGCAAGTTAAAAAAATGTTAAAGTGGAAAATTTGGGGGGAAAAAACAGCATGAAAATATCTTTCCTTGGCATTTTCAACTTAACTACCCCAAGAGCTGCTAAAACAACATATTATTCTCTTTTTCAACAAGATCTCAAATATTTCAACCAGGCACTACTAGAATTTTTATATTGGTAAAATGGGATTTTTTTTTGGAAAGTAATTTTTTATGAAGAACCAACTAGACTATAGGTGGATAATCACTTTATTATTAAAATCCCAAAGCTGAAGCTTTGAACAAATGTATTTTAGAAACATGTAATCATAAATGTGCTTAATCACCTTTGAGGTTTTCTGTATAACACCTAAGAGATCTGAGAGTTTGTCTATTTAGATTTGAATTTGGTAAATATTGTAAAGATTAGAAGTTTGGATAGTTTATAACAAACAACTCTTAAAAAATATTATTAATAGCAGTGCTAATAGTGATAACTACTCTTTACTGAGCAACTGTTTACAATTAGTTATTTACATATGTTATATCTTTTATTTATTTCAATAACTGGATGAGGCAGTGTTGTTTTCCTCTCCTGAAGAAACTGAGATTCAGACAGATTTGATAATTTTTCCAAGAAAATGAGAAATATGCTCCTAGTCCTCTGCTTTGAAAGGGAAAAGAGAAGGAAACATTAAGTGCCAGATACCATTCCTGAGCTTTTTGTGTTACTCCCTCCTTTCACCAGAAGTAGGAGTTAAAAATAGATCAGAATATGAGCACTTCTAACACATAGCACTTTGTGTTGAAAGAGTACAACTTGAAAACATTTAAACTATAGAGACTGGCTGTGTGTTATAACGACTGTTCCCCATTTCAGCATTGCATTTTATATGTGGATGTGTAAATTCTTGACCCTATAGAAAACTGTAAGAATTATTTCACATCAAGATTTTTTCTCTCATTTAATGATTGCTGAAGCATTTCTACTTTACAAGTCAGTTTATAAAACTGTTGGCCCTTGCTTAAAAATAAAGTTACTGAATTAGGTAGTTGACACACTGGTAACATTCCTTACTGTATTTTAAAAAATTTTTAATTGTATATTGGATTATGATTTATTTGACTCAGTGGTAAAGAATCTGCCTGCAGTGCATGAAACACGAGTTTGATCCTTGATCCCTGGGCTGGGAAGATCCCCTGGAGAAGTAAATGGCAACCCACTTCAGTATTTTTCCCTGGGAAATCTTAGAGGAACCTGGCGGGCTACAGTCCATGGGGTCACGAAGACTTAGACATGACTTAGGGATTAAAGAACAACAACAATGTGATAATCTCCAGGTCCATCCACGTTGCTGCAGATGGCATTATTTCATCCTTTTTTATGGCTGAGTAATATTCCATTGTATATGTGTATCACCTCTTTATCCATTCATCTGTTGACGGACATATAGGTTGCTTCCATGTCTTGACTACTATAAACAGTGCTATAGTGAACACTGGGATGCATATATCCTTTCAAACCATGGCTTTCTTTGGATATATGCCCAGGAGTAGGGTTGCTGGATCATATGGTAGTTCTATCTTTAGTTTTCTCCATACTGTTTTCCATGGTGACTGTACCAGTTTACATGCCAACCAGCAGTGTTGGAATGTTCCCTTGTTTTCTAAACCCTCTCCAACATTTATTGTTTGTAGACTTTTTGATGATGGTCATGCTGAGTGATGTGAGGTGACATCTCATTGTAGTTTTGATTTGCTTTTCATGTGCCTCTTGGCCGTCTGTATGTCTTCTTTGGAGAAAAGTTTATTTAGGTCTTTTGCTCATTTTTTTGATTTGGTGTTGCATTTTTTATTTTGAGCTGCATGAACTATTTTTACATTTTGGAGATTAATCCCTTGTTGATTGCATTGTTTACAAATATTTTCTCCCATCCTATGGGTTATCTTTTCATTTTGTTTATGATTTCCTTTGTATGAAAGCTTTTGAGTTGAATTGTCTTGTTTATTTTTGTTTTTATCTCTGTTACTCTAGGAGGCAGATCAAAAAAGATATTACTGTGAATGATATCAAAGAGTATTTACAGCTTTTTAGTATACAGTCTTGCATTTAGGTCCTTAATCCATTTTGTCTTATTATCTATGATGTTAGAGAGTGTTCTAATTTCATTGTTTGTCACATAGCTGTCCAGTTTTCGCAGCATCATTTATTTAAACAACTGTCTTTCCCTCTGTTGTAAAGCCTTCTCTATTTTAGTATCCAAGCATACAGCAAGTGTAGGACACTTGTGAAATAAGAAGTTGAACTTGTTAACCACAGTTTCTCTAGACATCTTTACTTCCATTTGCTGGTTACAAGTTGGTGAATTTTGTTTCCTGTTGCCATGGAGAACACTGATGTGGATATCTTAAGGTGAGTGCCTAAGTGTGGCCAAATAAAATGGAAATAAAAGTTAGTCAAATAAGACAGAAATTGGATTCCAGATTGTTTGGTGTTAATGATTTCTGACAAAGTCTCCTTCTGTGTGTGTTAGTCGCTTAGTCATGTCTGACTCTTTGTGACTCCGTGGACTGTACAGTCCTTGGAATTCTCTAGGTCAGAATACTGGAGTGGGTAGCCTTTCCCTTCTCCAGGGGATCTTCCCAACCCGGGGATTGAACCGAGGTCTCCCGCGTTGCAGGCGGATTCTTTACCAACTGAGCCACAAGGGAAGCCCACCTCCTTCTGTGGCTGCTGCTCAGTTCAGTTCAGTTCAGTTCAGTCGCTCAGTTGTGTCTGACTCTTTGCAACCCCATGAATCACAATCTTCTATTATCCTGTTTCAATATTTTAGGTAAAAAAAGAGAGTCCAGGTGATGGTTAGGGGCTGAGGAGTGAGAGCTAAAAGTTGAGAGAAGACAGAGGTGAGGAGGAGGGAAATGTACCACACTGAGAGATTTGTCATCTTCGTGGATAATATTATTTTTCCTTGCTTTTATCTTTTAGTTCTCTAGCAAGAAAGCAAGCTACATTTTTAGAATTTTTAGTTGATTAAGAAAGAAAATTTAGAACATTTAAGAAAAATTCGCCCTCAAGTTCCCCACCCATAAATTAAAAACATGTAGATACAGAAACAATTTTTCTTTTATCCACTGCCTTTGTTCAGGAGATGGAGTTTTAAAAATAGACTCAGGCCTGAAAATCCCAAAACAAGAGCTTTTGTAAATGACAACCTTAGAAACAAATCAGCACCACTATTGGTTAGTGCTGCTCTTGGAGCTTAAGGAATGCCTGAATCATTCTTACCTATGCGTTTATCACTGCGGCCAGACATGAATACTATCATAAAATGAACCGATTCAACTCAAGAAACATGTTAAGCATTAAGTATCCACTATGGTTGGTGTTAAGTATAATAGGGTGAGAAAGACAATCTTAATATTCAAAGAACTCCCAGTCTTAAGAGAAGCAGGCAGGTGAATATTGCTCAGAATTATTCATAAGGAGTTAAGTTCCATATTTGGTCATGAGCATATTGTTATGGGATCACAGAAGAAGAAGTTGTTTAATACCACAGAAGGGATATCTGTGCTCTAACCTTTTATGGACCATAAAGAAGGCTGAGTGCCAAAGAATTGACGCTTTCGAACTGTGGTACTGGAGAAGACTCTTGAGAGTTCCGTGGACTGCAAGGAGATCAAACAAGTCAATCCTAAAGGGAATCAACCCTGAATATTCATTGGAAGGACTGTTGCTAAAGCTGAAGCTCCAAGACTTTGGCCACCTGATGCAAAGAGCCGACTCATTGGAAAGGACCCTCTTGGTGGGAAAGATTGAAGACACAAGGAGGAGGGGACAACAGAGGATGAGATGGTTGGATGACATCACTGACTCAATGCACATGAGTTTGAGCAAGCTCTGGGAGATGGTAAAGGACAGAGGAGCCTGGTGTGCTGCAGTCCATGGGGTCGCAAAGAGTCTGACATGACTTATAGTGACTAAACAGCAATGTTTTCTTGGGTTTGTGTGGGATACACAGTCATCTGTAAAGTACTCTGAAAAGTACGTTAGAGGATAGGATTCACCCAGGGTTTTGGCATTTGGTTCTATCCACTGTTTTGGGAGAATGAGTGAAAAATTTTCTTCTCTTTCTCTTACCTCTTAAGGTTCTATTCCATGTGCTATGGACAGCAACTCCTGGAGTGGCCTTCCTCAGCATTTCCTCCACCTTGAAATGATATGTGTTCTTCACTAGTCTCCTAAATGTACTTTGGGAGGGACTGTGTATATCAGTCATCTCTCACTACTCATGCCTACCAAGTTCTTGGCATATTGTAGCCTCCCAATGGTGGTGGTTTAGTTGCTCAGTCGTGTCAACTTTTGCAGCCCCATGGACTGTAGCCTATCAGGCTCCTCTGTCCATGGACTTCTCCAGCCAAGAATACTCAAGTGGGTTGCCATTTCCTACTCCAGGAAATCTTCCCGACCCACAGATCAAACCCAGATCTCCTGCACTGCAGATGTATGTTTTACTACTGAGTTACCAGGGAAGCCCAGAATAGCCGAGACCTGCAGCGTTATTCCTTTTTCATCCCCCTTTTACCTTTCTCTTTTCAGATTCCTTCTTTGGTTTCAGAGCAACCTCTAATAACGATATTAACCTTGTATTTATCTCTATCCAAAATGGACAAAATCCACCTGGTTTCTGTATTATATATGTTAATACTCTAGTCTTATACCATCCTTTGCTGTATGACAAACATTCCAGATTTAGCGTTTTAAAATAGTACATCATTAGTACATCAGTCCTTGGTGACTCAGTGGTAAAAAAAAATGCAGGAAATTTCTTGGACAGAGGAACCTGGTGGGCTACAGTTCATGGGGTTGCAAGAATCAGACGCTACTTAGCAGCTAAACTCACCACCAAAAGAAACTACAGTCGGTGGCCAAGGTATTCAGTCACTTTTTTCCTAACGGTATCAAAGCAGTTTGCTAATTAGGTACTTTATTCCACAAGATGGCGCTGTAGTCCTTTCGATTATTTGGGAGTCAGCAACCCAGGGTTTTATTTTATTTTTTAAAGTATCTGCCCCTCCCTCTCTTTCTTTACATATAAAAGTGACATAGAAGAAAGTATGTATTGTCACTTTATAAAAGATCAGATTTACTATCTGATTTTAAAGAGGTCCATAGGAATAACCATATTATAGTCAATAATAGGCATTAGGGCACAATGAAGAATTACCAGAAATAAGACTCATAGTGTGTTTTTTTGCATTATTTTTCTTTAAACAGTTGTTTATCAAGAGAAAGAAAATTTGTTAAACACAGTCTAACTCAAATATGAATTAGGATTTTTTTTAAAGCATTATGGATAAAATTTTAATGTTCTTTAAAGTACTTGTAGTTTGGGTGAGAGTAAGTTGTTGAATTCACTTGGCACTTTTTGTTGTTGTTCTTGTTGCTGTTTATACTCATGTAGAAAAACATCTTAGAGGACTAATTTTTTGACTAAATATTTTGGTGTTCAATTGCATTCTCAGGTTTGTTCTAAACAGTTTTTCAATTTGACTTTAAAAGCTTCCCCAAATTTGCATATGAATTTGCAGTTGAATCACGTTTATAATAGTGATCTAGAATCCCTTTTATTTGTAAAGCACAGTTTTAACTGGATCTACTCAGGAAAAAGGACTTCCTTAGAGATTCAGTGGGAAAAGGCAATGGCACCCCACTCCAGTACTCTTGCCTAGAAAATGCCACGGATGGAGGAGCCTGGTAGGCTGCAGTCCATGGGGTTGCTAAGAGTCGGACACGACTGAGCGACTTCACTTTCACTTTTCACTTTCATGCATTGGAGAAGGAAATGGCAACCCGCTCCAGTGTTCTTGCCTGGAGAATCCCAGGGACGGGGGAGCCTGGTGGGCTGCCGTCTCTGGGGTCGCACAGAGTCGGACACGACTGAAGCGACTTAGCAGCAGCAGCAGAGGTTCAGTGGTAAAGAATCCTCCTGCCAGTGCCTGCCATTGCAGGAGTTGGGGTTTGAGATCGCTGGGTTGGGGAGATCCCCTAGAGAAGGAAATGGCAACCCACTCCAGTATTCTTGCCTGGGAAATCCCATGGACAGAGGAGCCTGGTGGTCTACAGTCCATGGGGCCACAGAGAGTTAGACACGAATTAGCCACTGAATGAATGAATGACTCAGGAAAATAAAACTTCACTGCTACTTTCATCAGTTCAGTTCAGTTCAGTTCAGTCGCTCAGTCGTGTCCGACTCTTTGCGACCCCATGAATTGCAGCATGCCAGGCCTCCCTGTCCATCACCAACTCCCGGAGTTCACTCAGACTCACGTCCATTGAGTCCGTGATGCCATCCAGCCATCTCATCCTCGGTCGTCCCCTTCTCCTCCTGCCCCCAATCCCTCCCAGCATCAGGGTCTTTTCCAGGGAGTCAACTCTTTCCATGAGGTGGCCAAAGTACTGGAGCTTCAGCTTTAGCATCGTTCCTTCCAAAGNGTGATGCCATCCAGCCATCTCATCCTCGGTCATCCCCTTCTCCTCCTGCCCCCAATCCCTGCCAGCATCAGAGTCTTTTCCAATGAGTCAGCTCTTTGAATGACGTGGCCAAAGTACTGGAGTTTCAGCTTTAGCATCGTTCCTTCCAAAGAAATCCCAGGGTTGATCTCCTTCAGAATGGACTGGTTGGATCTCCTTGCAGTCCAAGGGACTCTCAAGAGTCTTCTCCAACACCACAGTTCAAAAGCATCAATTCTTCGGCACTCAGCCTTCTTCACAGTCCAACTCTCACATCCATATGACCACAGGAAAAACCATAGCCTTGACTAGATGGACCTTGGTCGGCAAAGTAATGTTTCTGCTTTGAATATGCTATCTAGGTTGGTCATAAATTTTCTTCCAAGGAAGAATCCTCTAAATGTGAAAAATAAAAGATTGCTGCTAAAGAAATGTTCTGTAGACTTTGTTGTTGTTCAGTCGCTCAGTCACGTCTGACTCTTTGTGACCCCATGGACGGCAGCATGCTAGGCTTCCCTGTCCTTCACCATCTCCTAGAGCTTCCTCAGCCTCATGTCCATTGAGTTGGTGATGTCATTCAACCATCTGGTCCTCTGTTGTCCCCTTCTCCTCCTCCCTTCAATCTTTCCCATCATCAGGGTCTTTTCTAATGAGTCAGCTCTTTGAATCAAGTGTTCAAATTATTGGAGCTTCAGCTTCAACATCACTCAGACTTTAAAATTTTGGGAAGCAAATTATTTTTTAGATTTACTTTGATATTACTAGGCCCATTGAATGAAAGTAGCATATTGACCCCAAATACTGAAGATTTTAATTAATGCCTGACATAGTTTCTCTGTTAGAATAATAAATTTATTCAATTTAAAACATCATGAAGAGAAAACAAATAAATATCATAAATTCTTAATTATGTCTAATTGCAGTGAGCTTGTAATGCATTTCTATTTATTAAATCACTTAAGTTGTCAGTGTCTGAGACAGTTTGTATTTATGAATTGCACATTTGTAAGGAGTGCATTCGTTAATGTGCTAATTATAAGACTCTTGTAAAAGAGTCCAGATTGTGGTTCACTTCTGTCCATTTACTCCTATATGGACCTTGTAGTGATGAGTGGGTAGAAATGCTCTGGTTAAGTTTAAAATCGCTAAATTCACATTAGCAGATATGTTCGTGCTTTTAGTTGGTGATTGAAGTATTTAAGCCATTTATACTCTCATTATTACTACTACCAATTACTTTTCCAAAAGGTCTACTATGTGTCAGGCACATCAAGCAAGTATTTAACTCACACACTAATGGTGTGGAGCAGGTACCATATGGAGCAGGCTTTCGTAGATGAAAACACTGAGCCTTAGAGAAATTGGAAATATAACAAGAGTCAGGCAGCCGGTGAGCTGACGCCAGGATGTGAATGCAAATGAAAGCCTGTTAACCATGTCAACCACGTACTTATATTGTATATGTAATTACCATGTCATGTGGCTCTTGCCCCGGTCTTCAAATTTAATATGAAATATTATGTTCTTAAGGTGTAAGGAATAACTTAGACTTTCTGTTCTACTTAGGGCACAATAAAAGGGCTTTTGCAAAGCAGATTTGTTATTATGATACAGGCAGCAAGCAGAGCATCTCTGGGTGAAAAGGAAGTTCCTTTTTCTCCGTTCCTTTCACTCTTTATCTTTTGGCCACGTCACTTTGTCAGTATATGAAGTACAGCCTACTGTGGCTCTACTGGGAGGACTTGATTGCATTACTTTAAAAAGTACTTATCAAATTCATTACCTTCCAACAGACTTAGTTTAAAGATGAAGTGTTTCTATTTCAAACCATTGTTATCTTCTTAAAAGATATGTTTTCAAAAAATACTTGATGAACTGACAGCTGGAGAGCTTTCTGTTTTATTTATTTGGGAAGATTTTCTACTTATTCTGTTGCAAAGTATGTAAAAGTTGTTAAAGGAAGCACAGCTGTGAATATCTCTAAAATGTAGCTAGATGGTCATTTAGAAGAGATGAATATGGGTAAAGTCTTCATCCATTCAGTCGCTCAGTTGTGTCCAACTCTTTGTGACCCCATGAATCGCAGCACACCAGACCTCCCTGTCCATCACCAACTCCCGGAGTTCACTCAGACTCACGTCCATTGAGTCCATGATGCCATCCAGCCATCTCATCCTCGGTCATCCCCTTCTCCTCCTGCCCCCAATCCCTCCCAGCATCAGGGTCTTTTCCAATGAGTCAACTCTTCGCATGAGGTGGCCAAAGTACTGGAGCTTCAGCTTTAGCATCGTTCCTTCCAAAGAAATCCCAGGGTTGATCTCTTTCAGAATGGACTGGTTGGATCTCCTTGCAGTCCAAGGGACTCTCAAGAGTCTTCTCCAACACCACGTTCAAAAGCATCAAGTCTTCGGCGCTCAGCCTTCTTCACAGTCCAACTCTCACATCCATACATGACCACAGGAAAAACCATAGCCTTGACCAGGCAGACCTTAGTCGGCAAAGTAATGTTTCTGCTTTTGAATATACTATCTAGGTTGGTCATAACTTTTCTTCCAAGGAGTAAGCGTCTTTTAATTTCATGGCTGCAGTCACCATCTGCAGTGATTTTGGAGCCCCCCAAAATAAAGTCTGACACTGTTGCTACTGTTTCCCCATCTATTTCCCATGAAGTGATGGGGCCAGATTCCATGATCTTCGTAGGCTTCATAAGTAAGCCTTAAGAAAGTTATGTCATGCTCAGTCCTTAAGTCCTGTCTGGCTCTTTGTGACCCATGGACTGTAGTCCGCCAGGCTCCTCTGTCCATGGAATTTTCCAGGGAAGAATACTGAAAAGAGTTGCTCCATTTCCTACTTCAGGGGGTTTTCTCAGCCCAGGGATTGCAACTGCATCTCTTGCCTCTCCTGCATTGGTAGGCAGATTCTTTGCCGCTGAGCCACCAGGAAGCCCTAAGAAGGCTTGTGCGTGCATGCAGGCTGTCTCTTCAGTCCTGTCCCACTCTGTGTGACCCTATGGACTACCTCTCTGTCCATATGATCCTCCAGGCAAAAATGCTGATGTGGATTGCCGTTCCCTTCTACAGGGGACCCAGGAATTGAACTTGCGTCTCTTGTGTCTCCTGCATTGGCAGGCAGATTCTTTGCCACTGAGCCACCAGGAAGCCCTAAGAAGGCTTGTGCGTGCATGCAGGCTGTCTCTTCAGTCCTGTCCCACTCTGTGTGACCCTATGGACTACCTCTCTGTCCATATGATCCTCCAGGCAAAAATGCTGATGTGGATTGCCGTTCCCTTCTACAGGGGACCCAGGAATTGAACTTGCGTCTCTTGTGTCTCCTGCATTGGCAGGCAGATTCTTTACTGCCAATGCCACCTGGGAAGCCCCAAGAAAGCTTGCTGTGCTGTGCTGTGCTTATTGCTCAGCTGTGTCTGACTCTTTGCGACCCCATGGACTGTAGCCCTCCAGGCTCCTCTGTCCATGGGATTCTGGACAAGAATACTGGAGTGAGTTGCCATGACCTCCTCGGGTGATCTTCCCAATCCAGGGATCGAACCCAGGCCTCCCGCATTGCTGACAGATTTTTTACCAGCTGAGCTACCAGGGAAGCCCCAAGAAACCTTACTTCCTTCTACCTAAATTAACCCAAACCCTAAAGATTCTTTGCTGCCCTAAATGATGCCAGAAAGGTCAACAGCTACAAGCACAATGACAGGTATGAAGCAGACAGAACATGCCTAGTGCTGGAAGGTTTAAGGAATCAAATCTTTCTTCCCTTCATCCATCTGTCTGGCTGCTATTTGATAGTTACTTAGTATTTGTACCATATTAAATTCAGTAGTTATTGATTCCACTGTTGCAGGTGCTGTATGAGGTACTGCAAGCCTTAACTTACACACAAAATTAAATCATCAGGTCAATATATTTGCCTCAGTATGTGATTATATCTTTTATGGGACTGCTGATTCAACTGTTTGGGGCTGTAGTCCTTGGTTTTTATTGTCAGCTTGTTTAAGCAGGTGATAGTCTGTCCATTGATAAAGGGTTGATGGAATTTATGTATTTGGGTGACTGAATTGATCTGATTATTTGGTTTTTAAAGGATTTGGCATGTGTTTTAGACACAGTCAGTCACATGTATAGGAATTAAAATGCTGCATCACATCTATGCTATAGTTTAGTAGAAGTAGTAGTAAGAATCATAGAATAATGTTTATAATTATAATCGTAAATTATACTACATTGGTGGGAAACAAGCTTCATATGTTAGTGCTATAAATATTCTATTCAGGATCTGCCTTAGCAACTTCATTTCAAGAAACACAGAGAAAGTGTGTGTTATCTTGGGCAACACACTATTATCGCTCTCCCTTAGTTCTGTTCTCTGCAGGATAAAGAAGCTGCACTGCTGCTGCTGCTGCTACTAAGTCGCTTCAGTTTGTCCGAACTGAACCATACGTTTGTTTTCTACATCTGTAACTCTATTTCTGCTCTGTAGATAAATTCATTTGTATCCTTTTTTAGATTCTATGCCTTCTCTGGTGTCTCAGAGGGTTAAGTGTCTGCCTGCAATGCAGGAGACCTGGGTTTGATCCCTGGGTCAGGAAGATCCCCTGGAGAAGGAAATGGCAACCCATTCCAGTATTCTTGCCTGGAGAATTCCATGGACGGAGGAGCCTGGTAGGCTACAGTTCCCGGGGTCGCAAAGAGTCAGACACTACTGAGCAACTTCACTTTCACTTTCTTTAGATTCTACATATAAGTGATGTCATATGATATTTGTGTTTCACTGTCTGACTTACTTCACTCAGTATGACAATCTCTAGGTCCATCCAATGCACTGCACGTGGCATTATTTCATTTTTTTATGTGGCTGAGTAATATTCCATTGTATAGAGGCAGCACATCTTTATCCACTCCTCTGTTGATGGACATTTAGGCTGGTTCCATGTTCTGGTTATTGTAAGTAGGGCTGCAGTGAACACTAGGGTGCATGTATCTTTTCAAATTATGGTTTTCTCCATATGTACACCCAGGAGTGGGATTGCTGGGTCTTTATATTGAGCTGCATGATCTATTTGTATATTTTGGAGATTAATCATTTGTGGGTTATGTTTTTCCTTCTGATATTTGAAATTTTTTCTTGGCAATTTTTTTTGTATTTTTTGTTTTAGGTTAGTTTAATTAAAGTGTAGTTAATTTATAATATTGTGTTAGTTTCAAATGTATAGAAAAGTGTTTCAGGAATACACACACACATACAAACACACATATGTATAGTTATTCCAAGATACTGAGTATAATACCCATGCTATATGGATGGTCTCTGCTGTTTACCTATTTCACATATAGTAGCTTATATTTGTTAATCCCAAACTCCCAATTTGAAGAATTCTATTTTTAAATTTTACTATTAGGAAGTACCTAGCAAGTTATCTTACACATAACTTGTATCTCAACTACACTGCTGTTGAGTCAGTATGTTATGTCTGACTCTCTGCAGCCCCTTGGATCATAGTCTGTTAGGCTTCTCTGTCCATGGGATTTCCCAGGCAAGAATACTGGAGTGCCATTTGCCATTTCCTTATCTGTATCTTACACATGCTGCTGCTGCTGCTAAGTCGCTTCAGTCGTGTCCAACTCTGTGCGGCCCCACAGAGGGCAGCCCACCAGGCTCCCCCGTCCCTGGGATCCTCCAGGCAAGAACACTGGAGTGGGTTGCCATTTTCTTCTCCAATGCATGAAAGTGAAAAGTGAAAGTGAAGTCGCTCAGTCGTGTCCGACTCTTAGCGACCCCATGGACTGCAGCCCACCAGGCTCCTCCGTCCATGGGATTTTCCAGGCAAGAGAACTGGAGTGGGGTGCCATCGCCTTTTCTGTATCTTACACATGAGTGAGTGAGTGAGTGAAGTCGCTTAGTCGTGTCCGACTCTTTGCGACCCCGTGGACTGTAGCCCACCAGGCTCCTCTGTTCATGGGATTCTTCAGGCAAGAATACTGGAGTGGGTTGCCATTTCCTTCTCCAGAGAATCTTCCCAACCCAGGGATCGAACCCAGGTCTCCCGCATTGCAGGCAGACGCTTTAACCTCTGAGCCACCAGAGAAGTCTTACACATAGGAGACAATAAATATAGTTGAATGAATAAAAGATTGCATTAGATCAATATCAACTTTACATTCTTTTGGTGGTGGTGTTGGTGCATTTAATATCTGTTAATTGAGTATCAGTTACATGCTGGGCACTGATCTACATGCCTGGAAACCAAGCAGCAAATTAGGATTAGATTCCCTTTTCTTATTTAGTTTTACAATCTAGTGGGGAAAGATGGATAAAGAAATCTTTTAATAGCAATGATTTCAGGTAGTAGCAACTGTCATGCAGGATGGCAGTGAAGACCTGAGGTAAGCAGGTGTGTACAGATGGGATGTTCAGGGAAGGCTGTTCTGCTATGTGAAGATTAAGCGAGAATATTCCAGGCATTGATAAAGCTAAAACAAAGATCTTGAAGTCAGATATAGGTTGTCATTTTCAAGGGGTACGTGATAGATAGCTAAAGAGCGGAGGAGAGTTCTGAGATGAGGCTGGCGTTAGGCATTGTCAAAATGGTGATGGATCTTCTGCAACTCAGTGAGGAGCTTGGATTTTATTTAGTTACAGTGAGAACAAGAGACAGTCTTAAGTGTGTACCTAATTCTCCCATTACATAGATGTATATTCTGAGATTGTGGATGTTGAATCATACTTAGCTGAAAATTTCCTTCTCCTCCCTGTGTCCATAGCGAAACCCTGTTACTGTCTTTAGAAACTCATTTCTAAAATTACTTCATTAAGTCAAGAATGAATGTTTTTCCCTGCTCAGGAATTGAGGATTGCAATATTTCCAAAGGCCACTTTGAGAAATGAGAAGCAAATGTGGTAAACTTTTAAGAGGAGGTAAAAATATATTTGTAATCCCTTTTTGTTTGTTTGTTTTAGAAAATTCAGCATTTACGGACCGTTTTTGTTAAGTGAGAATTCTGGAACAGTGGAAGTCAAATCCCTATTTTTGTGATAATATATGAAGATTTATGATTTCCTTTTAAAATTCTCCTTCATATTATAAATTATAGTACAGATAGACTCATCATGGAAAGACAGATTTTACTTTATACTGGGGTAAAGGAGCCTTCTAAATATCTCCTCATAATGGAGTAGAGAGAAGGGAAGCTCAAACTGAAATGCACTGATATTCTTTCATGAGAGTTTCATTCGATTTAATATGGGATGCCAGTAACTATTAAAAGATAATTGGGAAGTTGATTTGGCTACTATTAAAGTGAAGCTCACTGATAGTGAGGTAAAACTTGTCTGTAATGATAGATAGTGTCTAATTCAGCACAAAGTTTCCCTTCAAAATGTGGAAAAGTGACTTATTGCATTTAAGTGCTGATGTACTCATTTGAACCAAAGAAAAGTAAAAGTAGTGCGGGAGAAGTCAGTTAGTGTCTCTGAGCTTCTGTTTCCTACCTACAAGCATAAAACTGAACCAAATGACTTCTAAGAAGGCTTAGAATTCTGAAATTTTTTATTCTATGCAGTCATCTCTAGTAAGTATTATGTAAATGGTAAGGAAAGAAGAGAGTGTTTATGACTTTATAATCAATTTTTGAATAAAGGATGATGAAAAGGAGCAGAAGAGATAAATTTTAAGATGAAAGGCTCTTGAAGGATGGATTGGTTTTAAATAATCTTTGTTTTGTAAATAATAAGAAGGCATCTTAAAACTTGCATTTCCCCCCTGAACCCCTGAATTAAGTGGAAAATAGATTCTATAAACATCCCCTAATGTTGCCCATTTTGAAAGCAGTTTCTGGAAAGAAAGCTCTCTATGTGTTGCTGCCTCCGGCATGTGTTCTCACACTTTTATAACCCAGAGTCACTTCTGTGAATTAGTCATGGTGTTGAGTCATTGCACTGCTGCTTGCCTCTCTTCTGGTTGTCACGATCTCAGTAATCCCAAGGCGTATTGAAAATAAAAGAGCAGTTCAAAATTGAGAAGGGAATGAGAATTCAATCCGGTGACAATACTTCTCTTGGGTTTGAGTTTCTATATTGATCTTTACAGGCTTCCCTGTTGGCTCAGATGGTAAAGAATCCTCCTGCGGTGCGAAAGACCTGGGTTCAATCCTTGGGTTGGGAATACCCCCTTGAAGAGGGCATGGCAACCCACTCCATTTTCTTGCCTGGAAAATCCCCATGGACAGAGGAGCCTGGCGGGCTACAGTCTTTAGGGTCGCAAAAGTCGGACATGACTGAGTGACTAAGAACAGCACACTGATGTTATACAGAAAGCTTGAGTGTTACAAGGCAAGTTGATGTCTTATGTGAAGAATATATTCAAAATTTACTTGGGGTTGACAAATGTACAGAGTAAATGCAAGTGGTTTAGTTGCTATACGTTTATCATTGATGGATATCTGAAGCAAATTAAATTTTATCATCACTCTTAAGTAAAATTTAGCATCTCAATGTTAAAAGTAAAATTCAGAGATTTGATGTTTTTAAAGCATGTGTTTAATTTTTTAAAGCAAATTAAGAAATGGAGAACTTATTTTCAAGAAAATTAAAAGTATTTCCTCTAGATTGTAAAGAAATTAAGGATATATCCAAGTGCCTTAGTTTCTCAAGACATAATCCAAGCCCTTTCTCTCTTCTCTGAATACTTTGATCAGTCACCATCTCTACGTCTGTGATTTCTTTCAGTGATGTCTTTGGCCCAGGCCTCTCCACCAAGACCTAGACTCCTCTGTGACCCTGTTTACTCAGCGTTTGCCTGTGGATATATGATCAGAATCTTAATTCAGCATGGTCAAAACTAAACTTTTACCTGTCCTTTGCTACCTGATTCGCTTCTAGCTTCTTTTCAGAGGAAATGATACCTCATTGGACCAGCAGCACAAACCAGAAATCTTGTTCTCATCCTTAACTCTGTCACATTTAATCCATTACAATTTTCTGCCTTTTTTTAAAAAATACTTATATAATCTTTGAATCTTTCTCTGTAGCTAGTTTCTTCCTCTGAGCTACCCTTTTCTCTCATCCAGACTGTTGAACAGCCCCCAACTCATCCCTCCACATCCATTCTTGTTCATTTTCAATACCTAGTCAGGAGCCAGAGAGAAATTTTTGAAAGGCAAATATGATTATTCACTCTCCTTCTGAGAACCCTGCCAAAATTTCCCATTGTCTATTCGGAAAGGGTCAAAATGCGTAATCCTTAATCAGTGCTTAATACTTAATCAATGATCTGGCCAGTGCCTGGTTTACCAGACTCACCTTGATGGAGCCTCCACTTTCCCTTTTTGGCTCTTAGCCACCTTGACCTATGAATTTCTAAAATGTACTGTATTCTCTTCTCTAAAGCTTCAGGGCCTTCATAAATGCTATTTTATTTGCTTAGAACACTCTTTCCTGTCTGTTTTTTAAATTAACTTTCATTAGTCCCTGGTGAGCAGTTAACTTCTATTTATAACACTGCCCAAATATAATTTCCACAGGGAAGGCTGTTTGATCTTTTAGAAAAGGTCACATCTCCTTAATAAATATTCTGTTATTCTGTATCATCTCTCTTTCATTCATTCATTCTTTCAGGAATTATTGGGTGTCAACAGTGTCATGTAGTCTTCTAAAACCTGGAGATAGAATGAGAGGAGACTAACCAGTCATAGAAAAAAAAAAAACAAGTAATTTCATTATCTAGATGAAGATTACAAAGAAAATTCCCTGGTGGCTCAGAGGTTAAAGCGTCTGCCTCTAATGCGGGAGACCTGGGTTCGATCCCTGGGTCAGGAAGATCCCCTGGAGAAGGAAATGGCAATCCACGCCAGTACTCTTACCTGGAGAATCCCATGGACGGAGAAGCCTGGTGGGCTACAGTCCATGGGGTCGCACAGAGTCGGACACGACTGAGTGACTTAACTAACTAACTAATAGTGTTAGGATGACTTGAAAGAGGTGCTTTGGGTAGGATGTTTGCATTCAATTTCATGAATGTTCATTTGTTTAATGTTTGTCTTCTCTGCAAGAACACAAGTGCCCAAGACCTGGGACTTCACTGCCCTTGCTCACAGTATCCGCAGCACTTGTTCGGTACAGTGCTCAGCACATGGCAGGTGCAATAAGCGTTGCTGAGTGAATGAACTAACCTATTGTGTTAGTGTCTTGGGGTTGCCATCACAAAGTATACAGACCAGGTGGCTTAAAACAGAGATCTTGATTCTATCAGAAACTAGAAAGCTAAAACCAAGGTGTTAGCAAGGCCTGACTTCCTCTGAAGTCTGAAGAAGAATCCTTCCTCACCTCTTCCTAGTTTCTGGTGTTTCCTAGCGATTCTTGGCATTCCTTGACTTTAAGCTGCGTCACTCCAGTCTCTTCCTTCTTCATCACACCACCTTCTTCTCTTTGGGTCTGTCTGCTGTATCTCTGTGTTCAAATTTCCCTCTTCTTACCAGGATACCCTAATTATCACTGTCATCCAGGATGAGCTCATCATTTGATAATATCTGCAAAGACCCTATTTCCAAGTAAGGTGTATTTATAGGTATGTGGGTGGAGGTTACCACTGCAATATATCTTTTGGGTTATCATTACCATCTTTCTAAATTCCATATATATGTGTTAGTATACTGTATTGGGGAGAAGGCAATGGCACCCCACTCCAGTACTCTTGCCTGGAAAGTCCCATGGCTGGAGGAGCCTGGTAGCCTGCAGCCTATGGGGTCGCAAAGAGTCGGACACGACTGAGTGACTTCACTTTCACTTTTCACTTCCATGCATTGGAGAAGGAAATGGCAACCCACTCCAGTGTTCTTGCCTGGAGAATCCCAGGAATGGCAGAGCCTGGTGGGCTGCCGTCCATGGGGTCGCACAGAGTTGGACACGACTGAAGCGACTTAGCAGCAGCAGCAGCAGCATACTGTATTGGTGTTTTTCTTTCTGGCTTACTTCACTCTGTGTAATCGGCTCCAGTTTCATCCACCTCATTAGAAACCAATACAATATTGTAAAGTAATTAGCCTCCAATTAAAATAAATAAATTTAAATTAAAAAAATATATCTTTTGGGAGGACACACTTCAACCCACAATACCTACAACTAAAAGTTAAAGGAAAATTAAAAAGTTAATATTTTAAAAGTTTATACAATTTTTTAAGACTTATTTTTATGTAAGTTGTATATGATATACAGAATTTCCCAGGTGGTGCTAATAATAAAGAACCCACCTACCAATACAGGAGATGTAAGAGACATGGGTTCAATCCCTGGGTTGGGAATATGCCTTGAAGGAGGACATGGCAACCCACTCCAGTATTCTTGCCTGAAAAATCCCATGGACAGTGGAGTCTGGTGGGCTACAGTCCATGGGGTTGCAAAGAAGCAGACACTACTTAGACATATATGATGCACTACCATATATGATGTACAAATATTCGAGAAGGCATTCCTATTTTACTTTGAGTAAGCATGATAAATTATTTTTATTTGTGTAGACTATTGGTTGAGTCATAACCACACCAATATCTGTGCCATCCTAAAAAATCAGTACCATGATGTAACCAAATTCATCTCGTATTCTCTTTTCCCTTAGCAGACAGGCACTTCCTTCTTCATATATTAAAAATAAATGAATGTGGAAGGATATTCATGACTCTTGCATCATAAAAATTCATCCTGACATTCTTGCAAAGACTGTGTGTGGAATGTTGACATCTTTTTGTTATAAAATGACAGTTTTAGTACAAGTTGTTCTTACTGTGACCAAGCAGGAAGAGCAAACAAAAGAAAAAGAATATGTTACAGTACTACCCACACATGAAGTGACCTGTCAGGCAACAGAAAGGCAGAAGTACTTTCTAAAAAGGTGGAGAAGCTCTTGTGTCTACGATGGGGATGGGGGAGATGACTAATATTGTCTGCTTTATGCTCTCTATCTTAGGAAAGTATTCCTGATTTTCCCACCGAATGCCATCTTGCCCTCTCTTGGATTCCATTGCACATTGTTTTTAGTTTTCTCAAATGACCCTTACCTCAGATTTACTGCTCACACTGATCTTAGTGCTTTACATTAATTAACTCAATTAGTCTTCATAACAATCTGTGTTCTCATTGCACAGATGAGAAACTGAAGCACAGAGAAACTACATGACTTGTTAGGTTAGAGTCACAATTCAACCCAGTTTATCTCTTGGGTCTTTGTTTTTACTCATCATACTATACTGCCTGTGTTGTTAGCGAATGTTAGACTTATTTTATACCCCTACAGATTGTAAGTTTCTGAAGATGGTCACTATACCATTTTTATATTTGTATCTGACATAAAACCTAGCTCAGTATCTTGTGTATAACAGATACTCAATAAATGTTTGAAAATAAATTGAAGTTAGACCGTGGTTTGCACAAGTCTATCCAGTGTCTGGGGCTCTGAGTTCCAAAGCAGAGTTTACTTGAGAAGATGTTCATTAAAAAAAAAAAATTATTTATTTGACTGCATTTGTGGCATACAGGATCTTTTATCTTTGTTGCAGCGTGTAGTATCTTTAGTTTTTCCATGTGGGATCTTAGTTCCTTGGCCATGGTCAGACTCAGGCCCCCTGTTGGGAGTGAGGAGTCTGAACCACTGGACCACCGAGGAAGTCCAGTTTAGGTGCTTCTAGCTCCAGGTGCTTTGTTCCTTCACTCTCTCCCCCAGTGCCAACTGAACAGCTATAAAAATGTGCACTTAGGATGAGCTCCTAAATGTTTTCATTAAGGATAGCTTAAAATGTTATCCTCTTTTAAAATATTTGTATTATTCAGGAATCAATCACTCTAATAATTTCTGCCATCAGTCAATAAATGGAGGAGGTATTTATGCAGTAACACTCCCCCTAAGCTACAAAAATTGTACCAATTTTCATGTAAAATATCATTTTATAAATCTGTTGGTAACTTTTGCACTTGTTTGCACTCTCTTCATGTATAAATATGTACATGTGTGCATGCTAAGTTGCTTCAGTTGTGTCCAACTCAGAGACCCTATGACTGTAGCCTGCCAGGCTTCTCTGTCCATGGGATTCCCCAGGCAAGAACACTAGAGTGGGTTGCCATTCCTTCTCCAGGGGATCTTCCCACCCTAGGGATCAAACTCACGTCTCTTATGCCTTCTGCACTGGCAGATGGGTTCTTTACCACTAGGGCTACCTGGGAGGCCCTATGTATAAATATAATATTAATTAATAGTAAATAAAAACTTTAATCTTCAGTTTTGAATTTAGCAGTTCTGAAATAATGTAGCCATGTTTGTATTCATTCTATTAGCTAAGAATTTAAATGAATCTTGCCTTTTTACTATGTGATATGTGTATCACAAGCTTGTGGGCAATAGATGAGCTTTAAGAAAGCTAAGAATCAATAAAATATGAATGTTAATAAACTTGTAGCACATAAATGTTTGGATTCATTGAGTATTTATTACTTTTACATGAATCCACATTAGAAAACCTTTGTTACTTGAAGGTTGTAATTAAGTGAATAATATATTCAAATTCAATACAAAACAGCTTTTTCCACATCTTTTTACTGATAGTTCTTTAGTAAGAAACTTCAAGGTACTGAAGACTAAAAAGTAATGATAAAATATGCAAATATAGCATTTTATAACTCTTTGTGAAGAATTAAAATTTAAAAAGATATGTCCAAATGGATTCTCTTTGGCAGCTCATTATTATCTTCTTAATCTATTCTGGCATTTGTTATTTCATCATTTTCTTAAGAAAGTGCACTTGTCTCTTAACCTTCTTTATTGTTCTGTTCCATTTGTATACTTGAAAATTCCATCTCAGTTTCTGTTAAAATACATGCACTCTAAATTATTCCTTTCTCTTTCTCTGTAGAATATTCCTCTTTCTTTTCAGAATCTCTTCAGTGTCTGACCTAAGGTTTATCTATGTGTAAAGACTTTATTTTGAGAGTCATTTTTTTCATACTACCATCAATTATCTATGAAAATAAACATCAGTATGATTATGGAAACAGTGAACTTGTTTTCTATAGGGTTTTTTTTTTTGTGGTTTCCTTTGGAATTTGGGTTTGCTTATAGCATAGACTTATGTATTAGTTTGCTAGAGCTTGTTAAAAAATAAAATTCAACTGAGTAAATTTGAAGATCTAATTGGCTTTACCCAATGATTCATGAATCAGACAACATCCCATCTAGCAAGTTGAAAGGAAATTACAAAGAGATACAAAGAAGGAAAGGCTTTTAAAGTCAGAAATGGGTGGGATAGGAAATCATAAATAAAGTAAAGGATTATTTCTGACAAGATCACCTTCCTTTGGGAGATAGGCAAGGATCTATCAGGCAGAGTCTGTCACTAATGTTGACCAAGAAGTTCCAAGATGACTGGTTAAGATTGCATTCTTAGGAGAGACTGAAATTGTAGTTAGATTAGATTTTAAGTCTTATTTTGCTGACTTGGGGCTTAGCACAAGTTACCCCATTTAGGTAGGGCCTGTTGTCTCTTAACTGGAGGCTGTGACAAACTATCACACACTGGATGTCTGTACAATAGGAATTTATTGTCGTGCAATTCTGGAGGCTAGAAGTCCAAAACCAAAGCAATTGTAGAATTGGTTTCCTCAAGAGGGGTTCCAACCCTTTCACCTAGCTTCTGATGGTTTTCTGGCCATCTCTGGTGTCCCTGTCTTGTATTCACGTCACCCTGATCTCAATCTGTTACTTACACAGGTTCTGGGATTCTTTAATCAATAGAAATTGATGAGGCCAGGTGATCAATTCAGGCAAGGCTTTAATGAGACTCATGCTACAACGCAAGGGAGTGCAAACAAGTGACAGGTGCTCCTTGGTTGCTCCCTGAGTTGGGGAGAAGGTGCTTCTTTAAGTGAGGTGATGGTAGGGGTGGATCCGTGAGTTGGGTGGAGGGAGGGGCTTTAGGTGTTCTGCTCGCCCCCTTCTGGTGCTGCTGTTTGCAGGGTGCACGCTCAGAACCCTGCTTTTTCTCCCAGCACCTCAGAAGTGGCATTTGCTTTCTGGCCTTTTTGTATCTCATTGTGCACTAGTTGACCCAACTGCACATGTGTGCAGTTATTTTTAGTCCCTTATAGTTTCTTTGTATTTTGTTGCTCTGGGAGACGTTTGTCCAGGTGCAAGCACTGCGGCAAAAGGGTCCCAGGTCCCAGACTCTCTCACCTTCATGTGCACCTGGCATTTATTTCTGTGGGTGTGTCTCTGTGTTCAAATGTCTCCTTTTTGTAAGGATATAGTCATATTGGATTAGGGCTCACCCTACTGACATCATGTGATATTCTGATATATAATAAAAAAATATGCATTTGTTCTTTGTCACCATTTCCTACAGAGATCTCCTAAAAATCTCGGAATTTCCTAGGTGTCTTTTGTTATATTAATGAGGTAACTTTTAGAAAGCACTTAAAGAATGGGGGCTGGTTGCCAGTGGTGTCAGACATGATTAGAGATTTGGAACTGTCAGTCCCATCCCTCAGCTTCCAGGGAGGGGAGAGGGGCTGGAGGTTGAATCAATCACCAATGACCAAAGAATAAATCAATCATGCCTATGGAATAAGTCTCTGTAAAAGCCCAAAGGGTTTGAAGAGCTTCAGGTTGGTGAACACACAGTGGTGCCGGAAATAGTGCTCCTGATGAGGGCACGGAAATTCCACTCCTTTTTCTCATGCCTTGCCTTCTGCATTTGTTTAGTCAGGCCCTTCCTGAGTTATATATTTTATAATAATAAACAGGCAATCTAATGGGTTGGCCAAAAGGTTTATTTGGTCTTGTATAAGATATTGGCTCTAGGAGCACTTAGTTGTCTTTAACTTCATTCGAAACAATTTTGTTATATTATACTGTGACAACTGTCATATCAGCATGCATTTAAAAGGAACATCAAAATGGGTGAATTTTTGTGTAGCCATTTTAATATTGAGGATGGAAGATAAAAGCAACATTTTTGGTGTCTTATGCTTTATTATTTCAAAAAAGGTAAAAATGCACTTGAAAAAAAGATTTGTACAGTGTGTGGAAAAAGTGCTGTGACTGATCAAATGTGTCAAAGTGGTTTGTGAAGTTTCATGCTGGAGATTTCTTGCTGGATGATGCTCCATGGTCAGGTAGAACAGTTGAAGTTGATAGTGATCAAATCAAGACGGACAGTCATCACTGTTATACTATGTGGGAGATAGCTGACATACTCAAAATATCCAGAGCAAGTGCTGAAAATCATTTGTATGAGCTTGGTTATGTTCATTTCTTTGAGGTTTGGGTTTCATATAAGTTAAGTGAAAAAACCTTCTTGACTGGATTTACTCATGTAATTCTGTACTAAAATGTAATGGAAACATTCCAGTTTTAAAACAAATTGTGACAAGCAATGAAAAGTGGATACTGTACAATAATGTGGAATGGAAGAGATCATGGGGCAAGTGAAATGAAACACCACCACCAACCACATCAAAGGCCAGTCTTCATCCAAAGAAGGTGTTGTATTTATGGTGTGACTGGAAGGGAGTCCTGCATTATGAGCTCTTTCTGGAAAACCAAACTATTAATTCCAACAAGTACTGTTCCCAGATTAATTGAAGGCAGTGCTCAAATTGTCAAATTGTCCAGAATTATTTAACAGAAAATGCATAATCTTCCATCAGGCAACCCAATACCAAATGTTTCTTTGATGACCAGGCAAAAAACTGTTACAGCTTGGCTGGGAAGTTCTGATTCCTCTGCTGTATTCACCAGGCACTGTACCTTCAGATTTATCTTTACAAAATTCTCTTCATGGAAAAAAATTCAATTCCCTGGAAGACTATAAAAGGCACCCAAAACAGCTCTTTGCTCAAAAAGATAAAAAGTTTCGGGAAGACAGAATTATGAAGTCGCCTGAAAAATGGCAGAATATAGTGAAACAAAACGGTGAATCCGTTATTTAATATAGTTCTCTGTGAAACTGAAAAATGCGCCTTTCATTTTTACCTTAGAAGCAAAGGAACATTTTGGCCAACCCAACAGAAAGTGAAATGGAGGGAGTCTTATGATCCTCCAATTTATAGCCAGTTGGTCAGAAGCACAGGTAATCCAGGTTTGTGACTAGGATTTGAAGTGGCAGTGCAGTCTTCAGTCTTATAAGACTGGTCTCTTAACTTGTGGAATCTGGTATCTACCCAGAGATAGTGTAAGAACTGAGTTGAATTGTAGGCCGCCCATCTGCTGCTGCTAAATCTCTTCAGTCGTGTCCGACTCTGTGCGACCCCATAGACGGCAGCGCACCAGGCTCCTTGGTCTCTGGGATTCTCCAGACAGGAACACTGGAGTGGGTTGCCATTTCCTTCTCCAATGCATGAAAGTGAAAAGTGAAAGTGAAGTCGCTGCTTATTGATGTGGGAAACACCTTCTTCCTGTGCCATTCTCCACATATTGGAGTTGATACCAGAATCTGTGTACTTCAACTTGATCGTCTGCAAAGACTTATTTCCATGTTTTCTTTTTCAATTGCTGAAAAATCTAAGGACTAAAAACGTAAAAGTTATTAGAGATAGGCAAGTGTATCATTTGTGGCTACAAGGAACTGAACACCCGGAAACTGTCTTACACAAAAACTTGATTTTTTTCACCTTTGGAGAGATCTGGCAGAAGGGTGATTGAAAGTCTGGTTAGCTGAGCAATGTGGAGAATCAAGCTCTTTCTGTCTTTTCACTCTGTCATTCTCAGCATGCTGGTTGTCTTTGTCAGTTCTCTTTAGAGTCACATGCTCATGACCTCAATAAGGAAGGTGGAAAACTGCATATGTGGTCTTAACGGTGCCTGTATAGGGAATCAGGAACTGCCTGTAGGGGGAAAGAGTAGCAGTGAATGACTGTGTCTGTCATAGGAGAGATGCTGTTGATTTTTTATGCATGCCACCTTTTGGAGGCTATTAATAAGAAGGCTCCTTTTTAAAGTTAAAGATAGATAATTCATATAGTCTGACATAAAATCATTAGTGAGCAAGGGTAGAAAAAGGAGGCTTCCTGGTATGTTTGGATATGCAGTGGCTAGAGGTACTTCTAATGTATTTTCTCTGCACAAGTATGAAAAGAGGATACTAAGGTTCTGAGGTTTTTCTGGTTGGCAGGGGAATCTACGTGTGTGTGTGTGTGTGTGTGTGTGTGTGTGCACATTCATGTACATGAATATATCCCCAAATAATGTAAGGCTAATGAGGTCATTATGCAACTCAAATGATTAATACAAACTATAACAGATTAGTATAAATTATAGAAGTGTATATGACTTTATGAAACTCTTCAAAACATTTTGCAAACTTTGGTGTTATACAAATTTCAGATTTAGTGGGTTACTTTCCAGACAGAAGAAGAGAGGCTCATTAGCAAAACAGTTAGTTAAAAGAGTCCCTTTATCTTTACTCTAAATGTGAGGCTAATACAACAGGGAGGAGCTGTATGTTAGGATGAAAAACATGGCATGATCAAATTTAATTGTGAATACCATGTTTCTCATTAAGTTTAAGCCACTGCCACAATCCCAGATTCAGCATCCATTAATGATTTCTGCCTAAATAAATTTTTACTGTGATGGTCACATTCATTTTTTTTTTTTTGCAAGCCACACTTCACAGGAAATTTAGCTAAAGTGGAGATGTTTGCATGAAACGACTGAAAACATTCAAACAAAATGGTATTACTTTTATACTGCACCCAAACTACCACAAACTTAGTGGCACAAAACAACACTGTATAATCGTCAAGGAGTGTGTCATCATCTGTATATCAATCTGTATAATTGTCTTGGTGTGGAGTGAACCTAGTCTACTGTGATGTTTCTCAACCCTGGGTGCATATTAGAATCACCTTGGGAGCTTTGACAATATACTGATTCTAAATCAGAGTCTCTCTGGGTTAGGCCCCAGGCACTGTGATTTTTTTTAATGCTTTATTATCAGTAAATATCCCAGGTAAAAGTATTTAGTTTGAGTGCCATCATAATGAAATGACTAACAGGCTGAAGGTGAAATGGACCATTTTGGAAAATGGCGAATTCTCCTTCAGTCAACATGTTTCAGTAAAAGTAATACAGCTAAAAAATAAAAATAAAAAAAATAAAAGTAATACAGCTGTGTGCCAGAATGTCAGAGGAAATTTGAGAATGGATACTTGGTTGGACTGGAAGACCTTCAACATCTTTTTTGACCTTGCAAGTCTGAGTCTATGATACTGGTATTTAATAAGTGTTAAACATGGCTTATAATAAGTCAACCAGAAGGCTTTCAAATTTTGATATTTTCTTGACTTCTGTACTCCATATAAATGTCTTTTGAAAAATGGGCATGTTGGGCTCTGGAAGGTAGTGTAATGCTAGACTCAATGAGGAGAGCTAGAGAGATGCATGTGCTAGAGAAGAGAAGCTGTAGAGACTTTACTGGAAAGAAGAACTAAGGATAATTCAGGGCCATTACCTGTTTCATAGCAGTTTCCACATTCCTCTTGCTTTATTTACTCTCACCTTGTTTATGATAATTCTATTTTTTAAAATGTGAGTTTAATGTGATAGTTGAGTAGTATCAATTTCTTTTTAACTTGGATCCTGAATCGATTTCATTTACTTGATTTCTGTTTTACTTTCTGTTCAGGTTGCTTTTATATTTTCAGCACTCTTGCCTTTATATATCTTCTTTTCATTTAATTTCCCTTGTCTATTTCCTTTATGAAATTTTAATTTTTTCTCAGTTTCATCTTCATTACTTTAAACCAGCCATTATTTGCCGTTTTTATACAGGTAAGTTTGGCCCGTTGATTGCCTATCATCTGCTGAATCAGCACATTCTAATACATATTACTTGTTAAATTATGTAGGCTTTTCCAGTACTTCAACTGTGATTTAAACATACTTGAAATATATAATGCAGATTTTAGAAATTTAAATATAGTAGGTGATGAAATGTTACATTTTGAAAAGTAGTGGTTGTGAATTCACATTAAAGGTGTGTGGAAAAGCTCTTAGATTATTCTGCAGCTAGGCAACTTCCAGCCCAACTCTATTTGTATCATGCTGAAACAAATTACAGGGATTGATGAGTGATGTCATTTAAGAAGTACAATGGGTTGACAACTTTATACATATAATTAACACAAATTACCAAGCAGTAGTGGTGGTTATTTTATAATGCTTTCCCTACTTTGCACATCTGTTTCCACAAAATGCAGACAGCAGAGTCTTTGAAGGCACCATTCAGCATTCTAATGGCTGATTGTCAGCAAAGTGTTGTCTGACCTCGGACTCTGCACTTGTATTTTGAAGAAGCTTCAGAATAAGTTTCAAGTATTTGGAAAGAAAAGCATCATCTCCATTTACTTCAAAGTATATTAATTTCAGTTCTGACATGTCCTGACAGTTACCAGTTAAGTTAAAAGTTCACAGAAGATACAAACTAGAGTGGGAAATTTTTAGGAACACATTACATGTGTTTCATTTCCTTATTAATGTTCCATGGTTATTGTTTAATATCAGATGGTAGTCAGAGCGATGAGAAGACATACATGTTCTTCATTTGCTGAGAAAGTTAAGATAACCTTGAGTATGAAACAAAACAAAGTGCAATTAGAAAGCAATTCAAATTGACTCAAACTGGAGTTACATATTTTTATCGCTTTAATTGCCTTCAGTTTTGTAAATTTGCTAATCTGAAATTTGCAAAAAGTATATTATTTTTGATCATTATATTATACTTTTCCAACAAATATATGAAAATGAGTTCTGAAAAGTTCCTCTGTACTAAATCTCTCTAGGCTTTATTTTTGATGGCATCTTCACTGATGTCTCCTAAAATTATAGGTCCAACTCAGGCATCTCTCCAAATAACAGGAGTTTATATGCAATAACCTATCTACTATCTTCACTTTCAGTTGACATTCACCAGATGTTTACTAAGCAGCTACTGTGTGCTAAGGGTTTTCCAGATAGCTCTAGTGGTAAAGAGCCCGCTTGCCAATGCAGGAAATATAAGAGACATGGGTTTGATCCTGGGTTGAAAGATCCCCTGGAGAAGGGCATGGCAACCAACTCCAGTATTCTTGCCTGGAGAATCCTAAGAATAGGGGAGACAGGGCAGCTATAGTCCATAGGGTCACAAAGAGTTGGACACTATTGAAGCAACTTAACATGCATGCACACACGTGTGCTAAGCACCGTTCTAGTTTCTGGGAATAAAATACCACAGGAAACAAAACAGAGGAAAATCCTGCCTTCATGAAGCTTTCATTCTATTAACAGAAACAATGAAATAAATAAGGAAAATACGTAGGACGTTAGAGAAAATTCTGGGAAAGACGATAGAAAATATGTTCATGGGATGATTTGCAGTTTTAAAAGAGATAGTGGTCACTTCTGCAAAGAAAATATACATGACCAGCAAGCACATGAAAGATGTTCAATATTATTAGTTACTGCTGGCTGCTGCTGCTGCGTCGCTTCAGTCATGCCCGACTCTGTGCGACCCCATAGATGGCAGCCCATCAGGCTCCCCCATCCCTGGGATTCTCCAGGCAAGAACATTGGAGTGGGTTGCCATTTCCTTCTCCAATGCATGAAAGTGAAAAGTGAAAGTGAAGTCACTCAGTCGTGTCCAACTCTTCGCGACCCCATGGACTGCAGCCCACCAGGTTCCTCCATCCATGGGATTTTCCAGGCAAGAGTGCTGGAGTGGGGTGCCATTGCCTTCCCCTATTAGTTACTAGAGAAATGCAAATCAATACTGCAGTGAGATTGATTTACATTATCACCTCATGTGTCAGAATCGCCATCACTAAAAAGTCTATAAATGATAAATACCGGAGGAGGTGTGGAGAAAAAGGAATCCTCCTACACTGTTGGTGGGAATGTAAATTGGTGCAGCCACCATGGAGAATGGTATGAAGGTTCCTTTAAAAACTAAAAATAGAGTTACCATATGATCGTGCAGTCCCACTTCTGGGCACATATCTGTAGAAAATTCTAATTTGAAAAGTTACATGCACCCCAGTATTCATAGCAGCACTATCTACATTAGCCACACATGGAAGCAATATCTGGGCTAAATGTCCATTGACAGATGAATTGATAATGAGGATATAACGTATACATATAATGCAACATTGTCAGCCATATAAAAGAGTGAAATAATGCCATTTGCAGGGACAGGGATGGACCTAGACATTATCATATGACGTGAAGTAAGGCAGACAGAGAAAGACAACTATCATATAATGTCACTTAGATGTGGGATCTAAATATGATACAAACGAACCTCTTTAGAAAGCAGAAATAGACTCGCAGACATGGGAAACAAACTTGTGGTTACCAAAGGGGATGAGGAGGGGAGAGCTAAATTAAAAGTTTGAGACTGACATACACACACTACTCTATACAAGATAGGTGAACATCAAGGACCTACTATATAACACAAGGAAATATACTCAGTATTTTGTAATACCTTATAATGAAAAAATATATATATTCAGTATGTATAACTGAATCACTTCGCTGTATACATAAAACCAATACAACATTGTAAATTATCTATACTTCAATAAAGCCTTCCCTGGTGGCTCAGTTGGTAAAGAATCTGCCTACAGTGCAGGGGACCGAGGTTCAATCCTTGGGTCAGGAATAAGGGAACCCCTGGAGAAGGGAATGGCTACCCACTCCAGTGTTCTTGCCTGGAGAATTCCATGGACAGAGGAGCCTGGCAGGCTACACTCCGTGGGGTCACAAAGAGTTGGACATGACTAAGTGACTAACACTTTCACTCAATTAAAAAAACAAAACAAAACAAAAAACATTCTTATAACAGAAAAAAGTGGTGGTCAGGGAAAACGTTATAGATAAGGTGACGTTTGAGCCACATAAACATCTGCAGGAAGAGCATTCCACGCAGAAAGAGCAGCATGTGCCCAGGTCTGACTGACTTGTTCTGGAAACAGTAATGAGGCCAAGGAGAGTGAAATGGAACAGGGGAGGAAGACTGGGCTCAGAGGGTAACATGGATCAGGTCATGGAAAATTTAGCAGGGACTTTCCTTTTACTTCAGACAAGATGGGAAAGCACTGGGTTTTGTGCAGAGTGACACATCAGACTTCTGTTGTAATGGGATTACTCCTATGCATGCTGTTTGGGGCACAGACTAAGGGGCAGGATGGTGGCAGAGAGAGCAATTAGGACTCTGGTTTGGATGAAGGTGGTTGTGGGCAGACGTGGTAAGTGGGCAGACTTGGAATATATATTGAAGAGGAGCAGAAAGGACATATTGGACAATTGGATGTGGAGTGTGAGAGAAATGATTCCAAGATTTTTGACCTGAGCATTCAGAATGATTCATCCAATTTTCATGGAAATACTTTTATTCAGTCTGGAAGAAAAAAAAATATAGACTTTGTTATTATGAAATGTCTATAAGAAAAGTGAAGTCCCTCAGTAGTATCCGACTCTTTGCGACCCCATGAACTGTAGCCTGCCAGGCTCCTCCATCCATGGGATTTTCCAGGCAAGAGTACTGGAGGGGTCGCCATTTCCTTCTCCAGGGGATCTTCCCAACCCAGGGATTGAACCCGGGTCTCCCGCATTGCAGGCAGACTCTACTGTCTGAGCCACAAGGGAGCCTCTGAGACTCTTAGTTTTAATCCTCAGAATTTGAGTTCTTAAGCTCTTACAATTTTACTTTTAAGGTAATTCTGAACACCTTTTTTTCTCAAGAAGTACAGTGATATGAATTTTCAAGCAGCAATGAATTCAATGTAAGCCATATTGCTTTCTTTAAAATATATTAATGTTCAGAATTTTTAAATTATGAGTTTTTGGGTTACTTTGGTGGTAAATTCACAACTATTTCTAATTTGAAACATAATTCTTCATCCTACCTTAGTTTCCCAATTAGCCGACCACTATGTTTTGGATTGAAAAGGAGAAAAGGAGAAAAGTTACTATATTGCATTCATCTTTGTTTCTAACTCTAGTTTGAAAGCTAACTTTCTAAAGTACCTTTTTTTTCTGGATAGAAAAATAATGCATACTGATTTTGGACAGTTTGAAAAATAGGAGGAAGTACTATAAGAAAACTAGTGATCAACTTTATTCCTTCATCCTTCTGTTACATTTTTATATCCTGACTTTTCCAACCAGGTGTGGGGACAAAATAATGAAAACTCAGAGACTCTGGCTCACTCCCCAGGTTAAACACTGATGTTTCAGTAAAGTTTCCTACTTAAGGGAAGAACCCAAATGGCCTTGTTTCATCTCATTTTCACCAATCCCTAAACAGGCTAAAGATTTATTATGGAAATTTCCCAGAATAAATGTGCAATAAAATACTTTGGGAAAGGAAAGACAAGCACTCCTTCTGACCCTAGCATATTCACTTACTTAACATAAAGCCACATCGTGCTGATTCTCTATCTAGCACTTTGTAAATGTTAACTTATTTATCTAATCATCAGAACAACCCCTGACTTAGGTAATGTTGTAGCTCCCTTTATATAGAGAAGAAAATCAGCACAGGTTGGTTAAGTAATTTTCCCAAGGTCACATATCTAGTAAGTGGGATAGTTAGGATTTAAATTCAGACAGTTCCACTCTTAAGTCAGTCCTAACTGCCACTATACCCTGATGATTTTGTGTCCCTTACAATAAGAATTCAAGTTCATTTTTGTTTTTTTCAGATAAACCCAGATAGAATCTTATATTTTTATTCCTGTGACCATAATTTGAATTTATAAGGCTGGTATATTTTTATGCAATATTAGGCTTAGCATATAGAAGGTACTAAAAAAGTTTATTGAGTGAGGAATATATATATATAATATATATATATATATATCATATGGTATGGAACCAGTTTATATTGTAGTGATATCCTTATTGGCCCAGTAACATTTTTCAGAATACATTTCCACAAAATGTTAGTCTTCTAATATGCTCCTTAAAAAAGGTGGGGGGCAGGGGGAGCATTTCTGTGGTCAAATTAATGCATAAAACTGTATATTTTCTTTTGAGATTGACAATGTGTAGTAGTATATTAAGAAGTGCAGAAAAGTCTAGAGTGAAAAGATGCTTTAAATTTTGTTTAACATTATTTGATCAGAGAAACATTTTTTGTGCCATATCTGACAATATTCCATAAAACTAGTATTTATGGAACACACTTAGGCAAATAACTACTTAACAGAAGTAAAAACAGTCTGCTTAGTCTAACAGACTACTTAACTATTTAAAAATAAATTACAAGGCTACATTTGCAATTTCATTTTACAAATATATCATCCATTGTTTCTCCTCATAAGCCACACCTCTCTCTTCACAATTAACCTAAATGTGCTATGTATTTATTCCTCTAGATTTTGCTGATGATTTTCCATCTGCATGAGCTTCTTACTTCCCAATACCAACTTCTCCCAGAACACAGACGTACATAAACCTACCATCTGAGCCCTAACTCAGTCCTCCAGGCCCAGTTTAGATATCACTTATGGTCCTTCTCTGACTCAGATTTAATCGCCCTTGATTTTTGGTGCCTTATATTGTACATATATATTTTTCTTATATGTGTGTCTTTCACTCTAGTTTATGGGTGACTTGAAGGCAGAAATGTGTCTTTTACTAGCTTTTGTTTCCTTATCACATAGTAAATATTGTCATGACAGATAGCTATCCTGGAAAGCTTCTTTAATTTTCATTTTCAGTTGACACTTGAACAACATGGGTTGAACTGTACAGATCCACTTATATGTGATTTTTTTTAATGATAAATACTACAGTAGTATGCCATCTGTGGCTGGTTGAATCCGCAGATGTGGAACCACAGATATAGACGAACTGTAGATAGGAGGGCTGACTATGAACTATACTTGAATTTTTTTTCGAGGGTCAACTGTGCTTTTGATTCTGATACATAGACCCAAACCAGATTGCCTGTAAGAGTTTTGTAGCTTTTTTTCTAGAAGTGGTGAAAATTAAAGAGATACTTACTTTTTGATGACATTTATCTCTGTGAAAGATTATAATTTGTGAGTATAATATGTAATGTAACTGGGAATATTTAGAGTTTAACTGTTGCTGAGTTACAATGCCATTGTAAGCTAAATGGTTACCGCTAGAAATATATGGTATTTCTCATAGTCTCCTTAAGCTTGAACAATTGTGAACAGTGGTCAGAGTGATCGCAATAATTGTCTGAAACCTGCAGATTTCCCTGTTGACATACAGTAGTAAGAATATGCATAGGAGGAAGTAATCTCATGTTAAATGGCTCAAACATTTCCTTCCTTTGGATTCCTCCTGCCCGGGTATTTGAAAAATAGTACTTAATTTTGAAATATGACTACTGTTTCCTTTTTAAACGTACTTAATAAAGCATTGTGTTGATTTAATAATTTCTCTGTTCTTAATGTGCTCTGTGTATAGGTACTTTTTTTTAAAAGATCAAATACTTTAAAAGTAAATCTAAGTAAATTATGTCAGTTGACTCTTCTTTCAGAGAAAGTTGAGGTACATTAGTCATATGGGTTCATTTCTGAAGGACTCTTCCTATAGAATGGAGAGGTTTGAGCCAACCTTAAAGATGTTCACATGATTTACCTATGACTTAATACATACAATTTTAGTCCTGAATGTGTAAATAGCTTTCAATTACCTTTCTTTGTAGTGTGGTCATTAATATTCTGTAAAAAGCAAAAAGCAGGTTCCCATTTCTTATGATGAATACCTACCTTTAGTAGTATAAAGATTCTTCAACTCATTTACTTTAGATTCCCTGTTAAATATAACCTTATTAATTGAGTATTTTAGCTCCCAGCTCACTTCACTTCTCCCATTTCTCCTGCCATAATTCTTAAAGACTTTAATATCATGTGAATCATATTTTCACTACTCTAGACACTTGGTTCCTTGACACTGTGTCCTTCAGAGATCTTGCCTTCCATTATTCCTCAAATACATCCTATGTTCATTCAAGACCATATCCTAATAACTGCAGTCTTGCCCTGTCTGAATTCTAAGCATCCTTCCCTGATTATTTAGCCATAGTTCATTTCCTAATACCCGTGATTGAACAATCTTTTGACTCCTACCTACCTACTATCCTTCATTTCCTCATATTTTACTACCGTTTAAACCTATCTTAAATTTCATGAATAATCACTATATAATTATTTTGTGAGAGTTGGCCCATAAAGAAGAATGAGGGCCGAAGAATTGATGCTTTCAAACTGTGGTGCTGGAGAAAACTCTTGAGAGTTCCTTGGGCTGCAAGAATATCAAGCCAGTCAATTCTAAAGGAAATCAACCCTGAATATTCATTGGAAGTACTGATGCTGAAGTTCCAATACTTTGGCCACGTGAGGCAAAGAAGCCAGCTCATTGGAAAAGACCCTGATGCTGGGAAGGATTGAAGGTATTGTATAAAGATTGGAGAAGGGGGAGGAAGAGGATGAGATGGTTCGATAACATCACCAAATCGATGAACATGAATTTGAGCAAACTCTGGGAGATGGTGGAGGACAGAAGAGCAGGGGTGCTGCAGTCCGTGGGGTTGCAAAGAGTTGGACATAGCTTAGCGGCTGAAGAACACAAACAATTCTCTTGTACATACCCTCTATTCTTTTGCCATTTTCAGTCAGTTCAGTTCAGTTCCGTCGCTCAGTCATGTCCAACTCTGCGACTCCATGAATCGCAGCACACCAGGCCTCTCTGTCACCAACTCCAGGAGTTCACCCAAACTCATGTGCATTGGGTCTGTGATGCCATCCAGCCACCTCATCCTCTGTCGTCCCCTTCTCCTCCTGCCCCCAATCTTTCCCGGCATGAGGGTCTTTTCCAATGAGTCAGCTCTTCTCATGAGGTGGCCAAAGTATTGGAGTTTCAGCCTCAGATCAGTCCTTCCAACGAACACCCAGGACTGATCTCCTTTAGGATGGACTGGTTGGATCCCCTTGCAGTCCAAGGGACTCTCAGAGTCTTCTCCAGCACCACAGTTCAAAAGCATCAATTCTTTGGTGCTTCAGCTTTCTTCAGAGTCCAACTCTCACATCCATACACGACCACTGGCAAAACCATAGCCTTGACTAGATGGACCTTTGTTGACAAAGTAATGTCTCTGCTTTTGAATATGCTATCTAGGTTGGTCATAACTTTCCTTCCAAGGAGTAAGCATCTTTTAATTTCCTCACTGCAGTCACCATCTGCAGCGATTTTGGAGCTCCCCAAAATAACGGACTGGCAAAAGTTTTGATCACTGAAATCAAGCAGACATAATTCTGCCTGGAAATCATATTTCCCCATGCCACTCATACTTCCATACTTACACATGTCTGTTTCCTATCTGCCCCTCTTTTCCCAGTCTCTAAAATCTCTGCCTCATCCTAACTTCTACTGAGAGAACAAGCAGCCAGAAGAGATCTTCTTTAAGCGTAAACTTTCACATTTAACCACCTTCTGCCTTTGTGTGCCTAAGCTCTGTCTTCTCTTGTTAGTGTGGATGAAGAACTATCCAGGTTTTCCGCAAATGCCAATCCTTTACTGGTGTATTAGATTCCATTTTTAGAATGTACTCAAGAACATCACTCCAGGGTGATTCTCCCTTTTTTCTCTCAGTCATCAGTTTTCTCTTCTGCAATGATTCTGTCTCACCATCTTACAGATATTCTTTTTTTTTTTTTTAATTGTAGGAGAAGGCAATGGCACCACACTCCAGTACTCTTGCCTGGAAAATCCCATGGACAGAGGAGCCTGGAAGGCTGCAGTCCATGGGGTCGCTGAGGGTCGGACACAATCGAGCGACTTCACTTTCACTTTTCACTTTCATGCATTGGGGAAGGAAATGGCAGCCCACTCCAATGTTCTTGCCTGGAGAATCCCAGGGACGGGGGAGCCTGGTAGGCTGCCGTCTATGGGTCGCACAGAGTCGGACACGACTGAAGTGACTTAGCAGCAGCAGGAAAATTGCTTTACAATATAGTGTTGGTCTCTGCCGTACATCACCACAAATCAGCCACAGGTATACATATGTCTCCTTCCTCACAAATAACACTGTTATAGCTTGTATCTTAAAACAAAAGCAAAGGACAACCTCCTTTGATCCTACTCCTCTCCTGCTACCACTGCATTTTTCTCCTTCTCTTTACAGTAAAATTGCTCCAAAAAGTTGTTTATCCTCACTGTCTCTAATTTCAATTTTCTCATTTCTCTCATGAAACATCCCAAAATGAGAAACATCCCAAATCTGGCTTATGCCTCCATCATTCAACTGAAATAGCTCTGGCCAACTTTACTATTGACCTCCATGCTACTAAATCGAAAGATCAAATATCAGTCTTCATTTCTCTTGACCTAAAAGCAGCACTTGACACTTCCATGACATTTCTTCCTTTAGTTTTGCTCCTGATTCACTTGCTTATTGTTTCAGTCCTTTTCTATGTCTGTTTTTTTTCTCTCTCTGTTTTAGAGCTCTTAATGTTGGAGTGCCCCAGAACTCTTATTATTTTCTTTCTGTCTACTCTCATAGTTCTTGCGATCTCATTTGGTCTTATAGCTTTAAATGTCATCTACATGTCAGTGAGTCCCGCATTTTTATTTCCTCTGTGTGCCTTTTCTGTGAATCTGCATCATGGAACTTCAGCTGCCAGCTTAGTGTCTCCATGTGGACATTTAATAGCCATCCCAAGTTTATTGTATCCCAGACTTACCTTCTGATTATCACTTCTCTTCCCCTAACCATTTCTTCCTCTAGATTTTCCATCTCAATAAATGCCTGTTTTAAATGATGTTTTATCCCTCTTGAGTGCATGCTAAGTCACTTCAGTCGTGGCCGACTCTTTGTGACCCCATGGACTATAGCCTGCCAGGCTCCTCTATCCATGGGATTCTCCAGGCAAGAATACTGGAGTGGGTTGCCATTCCCTTCTCCATTTATCCCTCTAGTTCTTTATATAAGATACTATAGCATTCTCTTGATTCCTCTCTTTTCCTCATGTTCTACATCCAATTTGTTGGTAAATTCTGTTCGTTCTGAATTCAGTGTATTTTCAGAGTCTCATCACATTTACCCACTGTTTCCCTGGTTTGAGCCTCATCATTCTCCCTGGATTATTATAGAAGTCTCCTAGCTCCTCCACCCTTCTATTTCTCCTTCAGTCTTTGTCAGAGTAGCCAGAATGGAACATTTTCAGTATAACTTATTTGATGTCATTCTTTTGTTCAGAATCCTTTACTGAGTTTCTATTTCACTAAAAGAAAAGGCAGTGTCTTACAGCTCTTCACAGGCTCATGTGACCTGGTGCACTATTACATCTTTGACCTCATCTCCTTTTACTTTCCCCTTAACCCCACCATATTGCTGCTTCTCCAGGCACATTGTTCTTCTTCTATTCCTCAAGTATGCCTAGAATATTCTTGCTGCAAGGCATTTGCTGTTCCCTCTGCCTAGAAACCCTCTTTCCTAAGATTCTGTCACAACTCACTCCCTTGCCTCCTTCAGGTCTGGACAGCAGAACCCATTGGGAAGCTGGAGGAGGGCTCCACTTCCACAGTCATTCAGAGGTTTAATCTCCTCTCATCGTGGCTTTTGTTGTATTTTGTTTCTTAAATCTTCAAGAGTCTCAGAGCATTGTACTGGATATTTTTGCATCTGGCCAGCATGCTAGGAAAGAGAGAGAGTATGGAGGTTTTAGGAGCCAGTCTTGGAAGTATTGTGTATCACTTCTATCCATATTCTGTTTGGCCACAACTCAGTCAAGAGCATTTCCTAAACACAGGAGCTTGGGAGATCTATTCTTATTGTCTTTAGACTAAAAGAAAATTGAGTTTGTTGAACATATAGGATTATTTCTATCACAATGTCTAATCTAGCTTTTTCCCAGCCCACCCCAACATATTTGAGATATTTAGTGTAGTGAAATACAATATAGTCTTTCTAAAATAATATTTAGTTTTTAAATTTCTATCTTTATAAGCAAAAGAGTCCAGATGTGTCCTAGACATTTGATAGCTTTGTTTTGGCTCCTCCTGACCATACTGACTAATTTGCCTAGATTTTTAAGATACTAAGTTTTAACACTGGAAAACATTCCTCTTTTCCATGTCATATTTTGTAAGTGTGAACCTTCATTGGTTTTCTGTTGTTTCTGAGAATGTTATGATTAGTTTCTGCATTGTGTTCTGTAATCTGGCATCCCTGACAGGCATTTGACCAAGCTCAGTAGGTGATTAATTATTTATATTATCTTGTCAAATTTGAGAAGATTCACAGCTTCTTTTTAAGATTCTGATTTTACCAGCATTGTATACATGGGCTTTTTATGAAAGCATGTAATATGTATTTAGTATTTATTTGTGTAGAAGAACAAAGGACATTTCAAAGTTTTTTTATTGAATCACTCTTGTGCTTAAAAGTAACTTCCCTGGTGGCTCAGGTGGTAAAAGCATCTGCCTACAATGCGGGAGATCCGGATTCGATCCCTGGGTCGGGAAGATCCTCTGGAGAAGGAAATGGCAACCCACTCCAGTACTCTTGCCTGGAAAATCCCATGGACGGAGGAGCTTAAAAAAACCAACAATTTCCTATTGTCTTCAAACTAATATCCAGAGTTAATTTGGCTTTCAAAGCTACGGGCTTCACTTATCTGTGCATCATCTCCTATTTGTCCACTTAATACATCTAAACTAGACTTTTATTCTTCAGACAGGGAGGAAACATTTGCCTGTAATGTACCATCTGTCTGGAATGTCCCTCATTCTCTCTGCTGCTGCTGCTGCTAAGTTGATTCAGTTGTGTCCGACTCTTCTACCCTTTAAAAACCAAGTTTTTTAAAGTCCAGATCAAACCCTCCATTATCCGAGAAAACTCCACTAGTCTCCCAGTTAATCTATTGCCTTTGTCCCCTGAGTTCCTCTAGTGCTTTAAGTAATTTCTTTCTCATAAAACCAGTTATGTTTTGTTTTTCCCAGTAGTTTTCAGATGTAACATCTATATCCCTGAGGCTAGACTATGCATTCCTTGAGGGCCCATGCCCTTAGAAATAGGTAACATTGTAGCTTTTATCACTCCTGTGTATGCATTAGCCATATAATTACTTTAAAGAATGTTAGTTGATTTTGATTAAAATTTTGAAATTATGTTAATTTCTGTCATTTATTAAGAAAGGGCAGTTAACTAAGAGATGGAAGTGTTAGAAATCTCCTGACAGCTTTTTAAAAGGCTATAGAGCTAACCTCACCTGGATATCCTGAACTAAAATATACATTTTTTTCTTTTTTTAAAGTTTGCTGTGTATTTCATATTAGCTTTCACTAGCAAATCTATTTAGCAAGCAACAAGAGTTGTTTAGTTGCATGATTTTTGTAAAGTGGCACAACTTTTAGCCTTTAAAAAATGACATCTTGCTTTCTGATTTAGCAAAACCAAGGTCTGCCCTGATGGCCCCGTCTCCCTGTCTTACTGGATAGTAATTACTCTTCTAACTGCTCTGACCTAAATGGAAGTCTCTGACTCATTTGCTTTTTTCTTGCTTTATAACACATTGAATTTTTTATTTTCTCTAGCCTAATCAGAGAAATAGCAACCAATAGAAAACAGGTCTTATAATCAGACTATAGCACTTTATAATACCAAATACAGCGAAATATTTTATTTGTAGATGTATGTATTTTGTTTTATTAATTGTGCAATTCAGTATTTACCAGTGTAGACATGTTAGATGATAATGTAATCGAATTGTCTGTTTCATCTCTATTTTGGCAATATAATGCCACCACATAAAGGTCGAATGACTCCTTTAAGACTGTGAATCTCAAAGAAGAATATGCCATAGGGCAGTGGTATTAGTTTGGGAGGTAGGAGGGTAATCTATGCTTTCATAATACAAATTATAGAAAATAGCATTTTTAATCAACTACAACTGAGCGACTGAACTGAACTGAACATTCCAATATAAAATAAAATTTAAAAAACTCAGCAAAAGTTTTGTTGAGTGGTATGGATACAGTCATAGGAACAGGGAGGCCTGGCGTGCTACAATCCATGGGGTCACAAAGAATCGGACATTACTGGGTAGCTGAACAGCAACAACAATGGATACAGATCAGAATCCCCTGGGATTATGTTTAAAAAGGGAACATAAGATTAAATGAGTTGGAAAATTATGGCTTTAGGACTTCTCACTCAACTGCATGGGATGGTGACAATTGAAAGACAAACTTTTTCTTTATTAGTTTGTAATGGAGATTGAGACCAAATTGTGGTTTTGCATTTATCTGTAATAATATATGTTTTATTTAATCATCAGTATGAATACTAGTCAATTACATAGATAGATATGGAAAATGAAAAGCTTATTTTAAGCACAGCTAAGATGAATAGAAATCTTGGATTCAAACTAGGAATTCCTCTTTGCTTTTCAACTGTTTCACTCGTTTCTTTTAACTGAATTAATGGCTCTTTACTAAATTGCTTTACTGTCATCATTTCACCCTTTAAACAGAGTTGACCTTTACTTATCCAGATAAACAGATACTCATCTAGCACAAAAGCAAGCACCCAATCTGCTACTGTTTTCTAAGAAGCAAAGGAAAAGGCTGCAGAGACTTCCTTTCTACTTTACTTCCTGTCTTTTTTCCTGGCTATCTCCAACCAGTCAAGTGTGAAAACAAGTATCACCTGTTTTGCTCCCACCTCCCTTGTGATTCACACCTCTTACCCATGTGTTTACTGCTCATTTATATCTTTTAGCTCCTCTCTCCATTGTCTCTTCTTAACTCTGTCACTACAGCTTCTAGACTGAGTCTTAGGTAGAATTTCTCTTTAAAAAATTTATTTATTTATTTGGCTCCAGTATTCTTGCCTGGAGAAACTCATGGACAGGGGAACCTGGCGGGCTACAGTCCATGGCATCGCAAAGAGTTGAACGTAACTGAGCACGCACACACCAGGAACACAACAAGCACTGGGTCTTAGTTGTGGAACACACAGGATCTTCACTGTTGCGGATGCAGGATCTTTGATTGCAGCTGTGGGATCAAGTTCCTTGACAGGGATCGAACCCAGCCACCCTGAACTGGGAGCATGGAGTCTTACCTCTGGACCACCAGAGAAGTCCTAGCTAGCTAGAATTTCTTATGGAAAGAGGATTTACCAACCCTTCTCACAATCTTTTTATCAATAGTTGAAAATTCAATTGAATTTGAAAATTCAATATTCAGTACACTCAGTTTATACTCCTACATCATATTACCATGCTATTTAGAAACCAGAATGTAATTGAAGGTTAATTTTTTAATAAAAACTTCTTGTGTAAAGATTTATTTTACTTGTATCAACTTAGATGAATGTTTATTTATTTTCATGTTGAATTGTTTACTTAAGTATTTATTTTCTGGCACTCACTGAATGATTTTAATTGAATGGGTTCATAAATTGTAGTTACGATCTGTTAACTATCATCAGATTACTGATTTGAAAAATCCCAGAGGCATCAGATATCAATTTTGAAGTTTTACAGAAATGGCAGTAATATAAATATTAATGCTTGTAAGCCAGGTCAAAATGGATATATTATATTCGGTTATTATGAACTTATGTCCTAAATTCAAGGCAAAATGTCACCATAGTGAAATTAACAAATTTAGAAAATCTGTACCTGCTCTGTTACTTTAGAGATAAATTAGGGCAGAACTTATCTCTGCTGCAGAAAAGTAGGAATGAAAAAATAATCCATAAAATATGGAAAACCCATCTATTTGGTTAGCTTAAGAAAGTATTTTAAAGCAGAGAATTCTGATATATATTTTTGTTGTTATTAATACTGATTAAAGGCCAAATTCTAAGTTTGAACAATGAGAAATACGAAATTCTAGGTAAGAATGTTTTGTCATCTGGGCATAGCGTTGGGAACTCATCTCAGAAAGACTAACATGTTATGAGTCCATTTTTTGACTGAAGGGCTGAAAGCATCCATATGGGAAACATACAGGGTTGGGTGGTTTGATGTCCTTCTTCCCTGCCCTTATTCTGCTGCTGCTGCTGCTAAGTCGTTCACTCGTGTCCGACTCTGTGCGACCCCACAGATGGCAGCCCACCAGGCTCCCCATCCCTGGGATTCTCCAGGCAAGAACACTGGAGTGGGTTGCCATTTCCTTCTCCAATGCATGAAAGTGAAAATTGAAAGTGAAGTCGCTCAGTCATGTCCGACTCTTCGTGACCCCATGGACTGCAGCCTACCAGGCTCCTCTGCCCACGGGAATTTCCAGGCAAGAGTACTGGAGTGGAGTGCCATTGCCTTCTCTGGCCCTTATTCTAGTCTTATGTAAACCAGTGTTCTTGCTCTTATGCTTACTAGCTCAATTCTCTATCTTCATATCTTAGAAACACGCACAACACTTTCTCTAAAGTAGATTCTCAGTAAATCATTGCTGAAAAAATAAATGAATACTCAAAAGGTACTCAAGTGAAGATAAGAAGGCAAATAAATTGTTCTAGTTCTGTGAAAAATACCATTGGCAGCTTTGTAGGAATTGGATTGAATCTATAGGTTGCTTTGGGTAGTATACTCATTTTCACTATATTGATTGTTCTTTCCATGAACATGTCATCAGAAAGTCTACAAACAATAAGTGCTGGAGAGGGTGTATAGAAAAATGGAACCCTTTTACACTGTTGGTGGAAATGCAAACTGGTATAGGCACTATGGAGAACAGTGTGGAGATTCCTTAAGAACCTGGGACTAGAGCTGCCATATGGCCCAGTAGTGCCATTGCTGGGCATGTACCCTGAGGAAACCATAATTGAGAGACATACATACTCCAGTGTTCATTGCAGCAGTATTTACAATAGCTAGGACATGGAAGCAACCTAGATATCCATTGGCAGAAGAATGGATAAGAAAGTTGTGGTACATATACACAACGGAATATTACTCAGCTATAAAAAGGAATGCATTTGAGTCAATTCTAAAGAGGTGAATGAAACTGAAGCCTATTATACAGAGTAAAGTAAGCCAGAAGGAGAAACACAATTAACATGTATATATGTGATTTAGAAAAATGGTAATGACAATCTATATGCAAGGCGGTAAAAGAGACACAGATGTAAAGAACAGACTTCTGGACTTTGCGTGGGAAGGCAAGGGTGGGATAATTTGAGAGGATAGCATTGAAACATATATATTACCATATGTAAAACAGATGGCCAGTGCAAGTTTGATGCATGAAGCAAGGAACCCAAAGCTGGTGCTCTGGGACAAGCCAGAGGGATGGGATGGGGAGGGAGGTGAGAGGGGGTTCAGAATGGGGGAAACACATGTGTGCTTGTGGCTGATTCATGTGGATGTATGGTAAAAAGCATCACAATATTGTAAAGTAATTATCCCCCAGTTAAAATAAATTAATTAAAAAAGGCAAACATATAAAATTTCATAGATTATTATGGCATTTTTGTAATTATTCAGAGTGATCTGTTGTGCCCTCTTTTTCTTATCTATTTTTTCTCTCATTTATCTATCCTCATTTACTTCATCCTTAGAAGTTTCTTTTATTGCCTTTTGGCCTAATTTCTAACCCTTCCTGCCATACCCAGTTCCCTGTTTTCTCTTCCCCTAGTCCCTGTTCCCCATCCCTCACCCCCATCCTTCTGACTTCTTATGGCAGGAAAATAAACCTTATTCATTCACAGTATCAACAAATATATTGAAATCTATACTGGGCCAGGCACTAAACTAGGTTCTGGCACCTCAAAGATGAACAGGAATTCCTGCCCTCAAGTAGGATACATTCAAGGTAGATGGAAGATATGTAAGCAGAAAATTTTGTAAAATTGTGTGATATTTGTTACATCAGAGGTGAATACCTAGTATTAGGACTTGAAGCATAGAGAGCTGGAAGGATTCAACCCTAGCTGTGTGCATGTGTGTGTAAGGACAGTGATAATCACGTGAGTCTTGAGGCTGGATGGAAGTGCATCAGGTATGGTGTGGGATGAGAGTGGGGATGCAAAGTGAGATTTGGAAAGTCATTCCTGACAAAGCAAATGGCATAAAGCAGAAAGCTTAGCTGCTTTTGTACTTAGCCCTCTTCTGACTTTTCCTTCCCTGCCTCCCATCTTACCCTGTCTCCCCTTTGTTCCTTTTCTATTTCTACCTCCAATAGGCTCAGGGGCTAAATAGTTCCTGGAAAGATACAGTCGTACTACTAAAGTAAGGGGTCATTTTTCACTTTTGCTACCCAACGAGTCTGAAAATGGTATTTTATGTTTTTTCTAAAGATATGAGACATTTTTGTTACACTTTCTTATAAACTGATGTAGAAAAAGTCTGCTCAGTGTATATTTATTGTATACCTGCAATTTTCCTGGCATTTGGGATTTGATGATAAAAGGAAGGTAGACATAATCTCTGTCCCCATGGTGGTTACATTCTAGAAGGGAGCACTGACATTAAACAAATAGTTATAAAAATGACAAGCTCATGTAGTCTGTGGTATATATCTATACTAGGGGAAATATGGAGTGTGAAGTGAGAGAGAGCTTGTGGTTTTTACACATGACCAGAGTATAGAGGGCTTCCCTGATAGCTCAGTTGGTAAAGAATCCGCCTGCAATGCAGGAGACCCTGGTTCGATTCCTGGGTTGGGAAGATCTCCTGGAGAAGGCAAAGGCTACCCCCTCCAGTATTTTGGCCTGGAGAATTCCATGTACAGTCCATGGGGCCACAAAGAGTTGGACATGACTGAGCCACTTTCACTTTCAGAGTATAAAGAGTGAGACAGAAAGTGGCAGGAGATGAAGCTAGAGATCTGAGTGAGGATAGATTATGTAGAGCCTTGTAGACCAAAGTTATTCAAAGTGAGAGGCTAGTTTTAAGCTGTTGATAATGGGTCCACATGAGGTAACTGAAGAGCAAATGTTTAGAAACTCTGATTACATTTTGACACTATCACAATATCTAAGCAGGTGTTTGTACTTTCAGTTTTATTTGGAAGTATCCTCTCATGGTGTGACAGTAATAACAGAAAAACATTCTGGAATGAATACCTGGATTAAGAAGCATGTAATTTAACACACTACCTAAAAAATTATTTACTGAAGTCTAGTTGATTTACAATGTGTAATTTCTGCTGTACAGCAAAGTAATAGTTATATATTTTATATATATACATTCTCTTCAATATTCTTCATCATTATGATTTACTATAGGATATTGAACATAGTTCCCTGTAACACACTATTTTCTTTATCAAGAAAGTCTTGATGAGAGAAAAAAATATTAGTTGAACAGACAGCATATTTAGTGACATAGCAAAAACTGTGAGATATGGTAAAGCTGATGTGTTGAATTTTACTACATTATTCTCTTTACTTTGTGATGACTTGAAGGACATGAAAGCTGGTCATAAGCAGCTGTTTTTGCATGCTCAGTTATGATTATAGAGGGAAAAAGTTCAATTCAGAATGTTTAAGTCACAAAAGAATCTCTTAATCTTTTTGCAAGATAAGAAATCAATTTTATTTCAACATTTTAAAGTAGTGAATTGGACAGCATAGATTTGTATATATATATCTGATGTCTTTGATATTTTAAATGATCTGAATACATTCAGGTAAGGAAGTAATGCAAACTATATTTCATTAATAGATAACACTAAAGGGTACAGTTAAGAGTTTGAAGCTTAGAAGAACAGTTTCTTCTCAATTATTCCACAATTTAACAAAAAATATTGATGACGTAACTGATCTTGTAATTTTGACATTTGTGAAAATGAAAGTCACTCAGTCATATCCAACTCTTTGTGACCCCATGGACTGTTGCCCACCAGGCTCCTCTGTCCATGGAATTCTCCAGGCCAGAATACTAGAGTGGGTAGCCTATCCCTTCTACAGTGAATCTTCCCAATCCAGAAATTGAACAAGGGTCCTCTGCATTGCAGGTGGATTCTTTACCAGCTGAGCTACCAGAGAAGCCTCCCTTGACATCTGTGAATACCTTACAAATTTAATAGAAGTTTTGGGATTTTACTTTATATCAAAAGAAGATCTATGCAATAATAGTAGTGGATCCAACTTTCCTTTCTATTTTTGAAAAATGATATAGGTTTAGCCATGACTTTACATGACAAATTGTTGTAACTATTACTGATAAAGAATTAAAGATGAATTTTGAAAATACACATCATTTGCTTCACTTTAGATAAAAATTAAGAACAAATATCCCAAGCTTACCATGACTCATTTTTTTCCATTCCTGCCAGTATATCATGTAGGACTGATTTCTCTATGATGAGTGTTAATAAAACAAGACATAGATGTATGCTATCCCCTGAGAGCAGCATTGTCATCAATCCAACCCAGAGAAGTTAACAAGCAGAAAACAGATTCAACTGTTGATATATGCAGTGTTCATTCAAAGTGTGTGTAAAGCAGTTTAATACAGGGGATTTCTATTTTCTTTATAACTCTTTGTTCTTTATGATTGTGAATAACAAAAGTTATGCACATAATCAACAATTCTCAATTTTAATCTCCTATGTGCAAGCTTTCTATAAACAATGTACATAGTTTCTATAATTTTTCTCTTTCATAGCTGTTCTGATTATATCTATTGAAATGTAGTTTTAGGTCTGTTGAATTCCTATGCCTTAAAAAAATTTTTTTATAGAAGTTCATTTTATTATAGTTTACAAATATAAAATTTTGAATCTCTAATCTGTTGATTCATGATGGCTTAGAAATAAAAATTTTTCCATCACTTCAGTAAAACTGGGAAAAAATTAGTCTGTCACCACAGATAGTTTGAAAAATTCTTCCGTAGGCAGGTTTAGGGTTTTGGACACTGTCCCAAGGGCAGGAAGAAGCCTTTGAAGGTTCAAGTATAACTGGTATCCCCATTGTTTAGGATGCTATATGGACATTCACAATTAGAAGGCTTGGGAGACCCAGCTGTCAGGCTTGCTTAGGGGCATAGAACAAGAGCGCAGCTAAGATTTAGACATGACTTAGCGACTAAACAACATCAACAGTCTCAAACCTTAGCCAGCTAAGTTGAAGATAGTACAGTGCTGCTCTGCAATACTTCTGACTTGCAACATCTACCTACTCAGCATAGGAAAAAAGTACCCATTAGATCTCAGAAGTACTTCAGTTCAGTTCAGTTCATTAAGTCACTCAGTCATGTCTGACTCTTTGTGACCCCATGAACTGCAGCACGCCAGGCCTCCCTGTGCATCACTAACTGCCAGAGTACACCCAAACTCATGTCCATTGAGTCAGTGAGGCCATACAACCATCTCATCCTCTGTCGTCCCCTTCTCCTCCTGCCCTCAATCTTTCCCAGCATCAGGGTCTTTTCCAATGAGTCAGCTCTTTGCATCAGGTGGCCAAAGTATTGGAGTTTCAGCTTCAACATCAGTCCTTCCAGTGAACACCCAGGACTGATCTGCTTTAGGATGGACTGGCTGGATCTCCTTGCAGTCCAAGGGACTCTCAAGAGTCTTCTCCAACACCACAGTTCAAAAGCATCAGTACTTCAGCGCTCAACTTTCTTCACAGTCCAACTCTCACATCCATACATGACCACAGGAAAAACCATAGCCTTGACTAGATGGACCTTTGTTGGCAAAGTAATGTCTCTGCTTTCTAATATGCTGTCTAGGTTGGTCATAACTTTCCTTCCAAGGAGTAAGCATCTTTTAATTTCCTGGCTGCAATCACCATCTGCAGTGATTTTGGAGCCCCCCAGAATAATGTCAACCACTGTTTCCCCATCTATTTGCCATGAACTGATGGGACTGGATGCCATGATCTTCATTTTCTGAATGTTGAGCTTTAAGCCAACTTTTTCACTCTCCTCTTTCACTGTCATCAAGAGGCTCTTTAGTTCTTCACTTTCTGCCATAAGGGTGGTATCATCTGCATATCTGAGGTTATTGATATTTCTCCCAGCAATCTTGATTCCAGCTTGTGCTTCCTCTAGCCCAGTGTTTCTCATGATGTTCTCTGAATATAAGTTAAATAAGCAGGGTGACAATATACAGCCTTGATGTACTCCTTTTCCTATTTGAAACCAGTCTGTTGTACCATGTCCAGTTCTAACTGCTGCTTCCTGACATGCATACAGGTTTCTCAAGAGGCAGGTCAGGTGGTCTGGTATTCCCATCTCTTCACTTAATTGTGTTAAATAATGTTAACAATTGTCATTTAAGTGAGAGAGACTCTTTTATTATTTTTAGAGACTCTTATTATTTTAGTCTCTCTTTTTAGAGAGACTCTAAATTATTATTAGAAAAATTATGATTATATGATTATGGACAATTAGTGAATATTTGAAGGGTTAATTTGTGTGTTTTGTTTAGAATAATAGAATTTTGGAGCTGAAAAGAACTTGATGTATTTAACTTAGACTCAGAGAAGTTTTATAGAAAGAACTGATAGTTTGGTCTCAGATGCAGAGATTGGAGTTATGTAACCACAAACCAAGGAATACCTGCGGCTCATAAAAACTAGAAAAAGCAAAAGGATCCTCCTCTAGAGGCTTCAGAGCATCACCCTGATATCAGATTTCTACTTTCCAGACCTGTGACAGAAGTTTCTTTGTCTTTAGCAACCTAGTTTGTGGTAATTTGTTATGGCCACCCTAGCAAACTAGTACATGTGCTGATAGAGTGTCACGAAAAACAGTTTCTTTGATATATGAACTTCCAAAGAATTAAACTGACATCCTCTTTAGGGTTACAATGTTTTAAAAAAGGGTTTGGATGTTGGAATAAAACTGCTGTGATTTATATTCCAATTGTGCCCCTTACTTAATATTGACCTTAGGCAGTTTGCCTAATTTCTCTATGCTTTGGCTTCTTCATTTGTAATAGTTTGATGATGATCAACAATAATATAATAATAATAATTGTACTTACTCTATAGGAGGAAACAAGATGCTACAATAGTTAAACCGAAGGAAAAAAAAATTGATGTGTGGATAAAGGAAGTAGGCAAAAAGACTGAAAATATGACTGTAATGTTGAAAAAATAGTTGCTAGTCATATTGATGCAGTTTTCTGGGGGAGAGGGAAGAAACTGAAGAAAATGAAATGAATTTCCATGCTTCATCCTAAATTGGAGGCATTTTGAGGCACGTTCTTATGTACAATCAATAAGAGCCTGAAGTACTGAGATAAGTAGCAAGTGAAAGTAAGTTGTCAATTCCTTTTGTTGCTAAAAAATTTGTGTTACAAAACTACTGCTAATTCTATACAAGAGGTTTTACTTTAGAAACTGAGACCTTAGACCTTAGACTTTAGGAAAAAAATCATATGTTGAACCCATTTTGAATGTATAACAGTGATCCAAACATGAACAAGGGGGCTTTTGCTACATCTTAGCAACTATGTAGAATGATCTGTAGAAGATACTGAGGAGGTTTTATATGCCCTCAAGGATTATGTCCTGTTGATAGAAAGCTTAACCACTCTAGTAAAAACTAAGTAATAACAGCTACTATTTTATTGAATGCTTACTATATGCCCAACACATACTAGGTGTGTTTATATATATTATTTGAGTATCGATATATTTACTGACACCTACAATGTGCCAGGCACTGCTGTAGCTATTGAGAATAAATCAGTGAGAGGTCTGGCAAGATGGTGGAGGAGTTAGGAGGACATGGAGTTTATCTTTCCCCACAGATGTATCAAGAATACAAATGGAATAGTTCTCACAGAGCACCTGCTGAATACAAGAAGGGAACCCTGGACACCTAAAAGTACAAGAGAGACTCCCATGTAAATGAGAGTTTAAAATAAAGACTGTTACAAGAGACAAAGAAGGATACTATATAATGATCAATGGATCAATCCAAGAAGAAGATATGACAATTATATATGCACCCAACATAGGAGCACCTCAATATACCAGGCAAATACTAACAGTAAGAAAAGGGGGGAAATCAACAGTAACATAGTAATAGTGGACTTTAAATCCCCACTGACACCGATGGACAGATCACCCAGATAGGAAATTAATAAGGAAACACAAATCTTAAATGAAACATTAGAACAGATGGAATTAATTTATATTCATGGGACATTCCATCCAAAAGCAGCAGAATACACTTTCTTCTCAAGTGCACATGAAACTTTTTCCAGGATAGATCACATCTTGGGTCACAATCAAGTCTTGGTAAATTTAATAAAGCTGAAATAATATCAAGCATCATTTCTGACCACATGGTATGAGATTAGAAATCAATTACAGGAAAAAAAAACTGTAAAATACACAAAAATATGGAGAGCAAACATTTTACTAAAAAAAAAATGGATCACTGAAGAACTCAAAGAGGAAATAAAATAATACCTAGAGACACATGGCAATGAAAATCCAATGATCCAAAACCTATGGGACATTGTGAAAGCAGTTCTAAGAGGAAAGTTTATAGCAATACAATCTTACTTTAGGAAACAAGAAAAATCTCAACTATACAACCTTACTCAGCACCTTACACCTAAAGAGACTAGAGAAAAAAGAACAAACAAGACCCAAAGTTAGTAGAAAGAAAAAAATCATAAAGATCAGAGTAGAAATACATAGAGAGAAAGAAAACAAAAGCAAAGATCAATAAAATTAAAGGGTGGTTCTTTGAGAAGATAAACAAAATTTATAAACCTGTAGCCAGACTCATCAAGAAAAAAAGGGAGAAGACTCAAATCAATTAAAAATGAAAAAGGAGAAATTACAAGTGACACCACTGAAATACAAAGGATCATAAGAGTACTACAAGCAACTGTATGTCAATACATTGGACAACATAGAGGAAATGGACAGATTCTTACAGAGGTACAACCTTACAACCCTGAACCAGGAAAAAATAGAATACATAAACAGATTAATCTCAAGTATGAAATTGGAACTATGATTAGAAAACTTCAAACAAATGAAAGTCTAGGACCAGACTGCTTTACAGGCAAATTCTACACAACATTAAGAGAAGAGTTAGCACCAACCTTTCTCAAACTCTTTCAAAAATTGCAGAGGAATGAACACTTCCAAGCTCATTCTACAAGGCCATCATCACCTTGATACCAAAACCAGACAAAGATATCACAAAAAAAGAAAATTACAGGCCAATGTCATTGATGAGCATAGATGCAAAAATCCTCATCAAAGTATTAGCAAACCAAAAACAACAACACGTTAAAAGGATCATACACTATGATAAAGCAGGATTCATCCCAGGGATGCAAGGATTTCTCGTATACACAAATCAGTCAATGTGAGATAGCAATTAACAAGTTAAAAAATAAAAATCATATGATCAGCTCAATATATTCAGAAAAACTTTTTGAGAAAATTCAACACTGATTTATGATAAATATTCTCCAGACAGTGGGCATAGAGGGAACCTACCTCAACATAGTAAAGCCATATATGACAAACCAACAGCTATCATCAGTTCAGTCACTCAGTTGTGTCTGACTCTTTGTGACCCCATGGACTGCAGCACACCAGGCTTCCCTGTCCACCAGAAACTCCTGGAGCTTACTCAAATTCATGTCTATTGAGTCGGTGATGCCATCCAACCATCTCATCTTTTGTCGTCCCCTTCTCCTCCTGCCTTCAATCTTTCCCAGCATCAGGGTCTTTTCCACTAAGTCAGTTCTTCGCATCACGTGGCCAAAGTATACATCATGCTCAATAGTGAAAAGCTAAGAGCATTACCCCTAAAATGAATAAGAAAAACGTCCACTCTAGACATTTTTATTCAAGATAATTTTGAAAGTCCTAGCCACAGCAGTCAGAGAAGAAAAAGAAATAAATCCGAATTGGAAAAGAAGTAAAACTTTTACTGTTTGCATATGACATGATTCTATACCTAGAAAACCCCAAAGATGCAACTAGAAAACTACTAGAGCTCATCAATTAATTTGGTAAAGTTGCAGTATACCAAATAAATACCCAGAATCCTGTTTCATTTCTATACACTAACAATGAAAGATCAGAAAGAGAAAATGAAGAAAAAAATCTTATTTATCATTGCATTAAAAAGAATAGAATATCTAGGAATGAGTCTACCTAAGAGGGCAAATGACCTGTACTCAGAAATCTGTTAGACCTTGATGAAAGGAATTGAGATGGTACAAACAGATGGAGAGATATACTATGTTCTTTGGAAGAATCAATATTGTCAAAATGACTATACTATCCAAGGCAATCTACTGCTGTATGGCAGAGCCCATCAAATTACCAATAGCATTTGCCACAGAATTTTACTTTTCAGTTTGTATGGAAGCACAAAGGACCCTGAAAGCCAAAGCAATCTTCAGAAAGAAAAACGGAGCTGGAGCAATCAGGCTCACTGACTTCAGAATAGACCACAAAGCTACAGTACAGTGTGGTACCGGCACAAAGAGGGCACAAAGGAGAAGGAGCCAACAGAGGATGAGCTGGTTGGATAGCATCACCCACTCAGTGGACCTAAGTATGAACAACCTCTGGGAGACAGTGAAGGACAGGGAAGCCTGATGTGCTGCAGTCCATAGGGTCGCAAAGAATCAGACACAACTTAGTGACTGAACAACAACAACAACTAGCACAAGAACAGAAACATAGATTAATGGAACAAGAGAGAAGGTCCAGATATAAACCCGTGTACCTATTTTCACCTAATCTATGACAAAGGATGCAAGAATATACAGTGGAGAAAAGACAGGCTCTTCAGTAAGTGGTTCTGGAAAACTGGATAGCTACATGTAAATGAGTGAAATTAGAATATTTTCAAACACCATACGCAAAGATAAACTCAAAATGGATTAAAGACCTCAACATAGGTCCAAATACTATAAAACTCTGAGGAAAACACAGGCAGGACACTCTCTGACATAAATCACAGCAAGATCTTTTTGATCCACCTCCAGAGCAATGAAAATAAAAGCAAAAATAAACAAATGGGACCAAATTAAAATGAAAAGCTTTTACACAGCAAAGGAAACCATAAACAAAATGAGAAGACAGTTCTCAGAATGGGAGAAATATTTGTAAAATGAAGCAATTGACAAGGCATTAATCTCCAAAGTATACAAATAACTCATGTAGCTCTATATAAAAAAAACAACCCAATCTAAAACTAGACTGAAGATCTAAATAGGTATTTCCTGAGGAAGATGTACAGATATACAGATGTTCAATATTACTAATTATTAGAGAAATGCAAATCAAAACTGCAGTGAGGTATTACCTCACACTAGTCAGAATGCTCATCATCAAAAAAATCTACAAACAATAAATGCTGAAGAGGATTATGGAGCGAAGGGAACCCACCTATACTGTTGCAGGGAATGTAAATTGATACAGCCATTATGAAGAACCATATGGAGATTCCTTTAAACATGAAATGATGCCTTAAAAAACTTAAGTGATGCCATCCAACCATCTCATCCTCTGCCGTCCCCTTCTCCTCATGCCTTCAATCTTTCCTAGAATCAGGGTCTATTCCAATGAATTGACTCTTTGCATTAGTTAGCCGAAGTATTGGAGCTTCAGCTTCAGCATCAATCCTTCCAGTGAATATTCAGGGTTGATTTCCTTTAGGATTGACTGGTTTTTCTCCTTGCTGTGCAAGGGACCCTCAAGAGTCTTCTGAGGCATGGAGAAATATCTATTCTATAAATGACTAAATTAGGAGAATGAGGCTTATGTGGTAGCTTTGAAATTAATTAGTTGTGTGATTTTGAACAGATTGCTTGACTTGTCTGCATCTTGGTTTGTAAAATGAGAACTTTCCAAGCTTTCCTACTAAATGACCATGAATGATAGCCAGTATTCCCAGCAAGTCCCTGATTCTGTAAAGGCAAGTCAGCTCATACAGGGAAAGGATGAGGATGACCTGAAGACCCCATGTGCCATGAATGCATTTATTTCCCTGCTCACTCAGCAGCTCTGTCTTCATCTTTGCCTTCTCAACTCCAGCTTTCAGCCAAGACAGTAAAGCTGGAGATAGAGTCTGGCTCTGTCAGGGTGACATAACTCTTGAGATTTTTCTTCCTGTCAGAGGATTTGATGATATGTGTGAATAGACACTTTGACCAGGCTCATGCTAAATCTGGGTCCCTCCCAGCCTCTTTAAGACACTAACATAAACTTATCTTTGTTCTCAAGCCTTGCATTTGGACTTGGCTTGTCTGGACTTTCCATCTAGTAACTATATGTTCATCAAAAAGAAAATTCTAATGTCAGTAGCTAAGCCCTAAGAATTATGTGATGAGTCAGAAAAGATTTTGAATTATTGTGTCTTGAGGCCTGAACTTAATAAATTTCCTTTAGATGTGGGCTATGAATAACCTTAGAAAAGGAGAATGATTTTTGCTGATAGCAGAGGCAGAATCAAATAAAAATCTTCCTTTGAAAATGGAATTTTTAATGACTTCTATATTTACCATTTCTGGAGTTACGTTTACAAGATGAAGGGGAAAATCTGATATAAGTAAAGTTGGCTGCAGGATATCATTAGAAATATCCTCACCTTTAGCCCTCCTGGGGAAGGTTACTTTGTCTCTTATAGGCAAAGCCTTCTCCTTTAACAGAAAATTTTGAGCAAGGCCAGAAGCCAGCAGACCGGCTGAGTCCACATGGATGCTTTATTCTATTCAAATGAACACTAAGTGCTTCAGTGTATTGGCAAAATCAACCAATGCTCAATCTGCTTGCCTGTTGGCAGTTAAAAACAAGGGCTGCATGGTGGAATATGTTTTTAAACCGATGACTCATGGCTTTTGCAGACTGGAAACATTTGATAAGCCAGTAAGTCAGTCCTGGTCTCAGAACTATATATGTATGTATGTAAAATTAATATATATGTATATTACACACACACACACACACACACACACACACATATTTCAACCCACAAGACTCCCTAGCAAATAGTGCTATTTAGTTAACCATTTACACATCTTCAGTTCTGTTTTCCTTGCCTGTTCTCACAGGCTGATTTTAATTCATGGTATTTTGCATTATGTTAACTGAATCACAAAGGGGAATGACAGAAACAGGCCCACCTTGATGTGGCACAGTTTAATGTGACAACAACAGGAGAAACTAGCATTTATATATCACACAGCAATTTTCAAAGTAGACTTGACCCTCTGCAGTCCTGGGGTAGCTAGACTTGACCGCCTGCCATCCTGGGATAGTTATTATGCTATCTTGATGGAGGGAAGTTGTGTTTGGCTCAGGAAAGAGGTGGTGGGCCAGGGCCTTGACTCCAAGCTCCTGACCAAGTTCCAACTTGTTTCTTTTTGCCATGCTGCTCCTAGAACTGGAGTTGAAGCACTACTTTCCTTATTTTTCTTTTCTTTTTTTTTTAATTAAATTTTATTTTTTAGTTTGTTTTGCTTTACAATACTGTATTCGTTTTGCTATACATTGACATGAATCAGCCACGAGTGTACATGAACTCCCAATCCCGACCCCACCTCCCCCCTCCCGCCCCACACCANACCCCCACCTCCTCCCTCCCGCCCCACACCCTCTCTCTGGATTGTCCCCGTGCATCAGTCCCAAGCATCTTGCATCCTGCATCAAACCTAGACTGGTGATTCGTTTCACTTATGACATCATACATGTTACACTGCCACTCTGCCAACTCATCCCACCCTCTCCCTCTCCCACAGAGTCCTTATTTTTCTTAGAGAGTTTCAGTTAAGTTTTGTGAGTGGTTCAAAGTGTGGGGAGAATATAAAAAATGTTGACTGAAACCTAACCTTCTTCCATGTCCCAGAGGGGTATTTCTTTTCCCTTCTACTGTCACAATGAGTGTGCTTTGGCAGGAAAGGCATCTTAGTTAAGTAAATTCTCTTTTCTCACTTACCATTTTTTTTTTCATATTGTACATAATCATTCTCATTTTGAGGTGCTGCTTTTACTAATCTTTATTTTTTATATATTTTTTCTTTTTTGCTATTTTAGTGTTATCAATCCTTTCATCTTTTTGTACCCCTTCTAGTTTAATTCTACTTTCAGAATCATTCTGTTATTTTCTATGGTTCTGTTGTTTTGACAAAACCTCACCAAAAATTTATTGGAGTGTTCAATTCAGTTCAGTTGTGTCCAGCTCTTTGTGACCCCATGAACCGCAGCACGCTAGGTCTCCCTGTGCATCACCAGCTCCTGGAGTCCACCCAAATCCATGTCCATTGAGTTGGTGATGCCATCCAACCATCTCGTCCTCTGTCATCCCCTTCTCCTCCTGCCCTCAATCTTTCCCACCATCAGGGTCTTTTCAAATGAGTCAGCTCTTCGCATGAGGTGGCCAGAGTATTGGAGTTTCAGCTTCAACATCAGTCTTTCCAATGAATACCAAGCACTGATCTCCTTTAGGATTGACTGGTTGGATCTCCTTGCAGTCCAAGGGACTCCCAAGAGTCTTCTCCAACACCACAGTTCAAAAGCATCAATACTTCGGCACTCAGCTTTCTTCACAGTCCAACTCTCACATCCATACATGACCACTGGAAAACCATAGCCTTGACTAAACAGACCTTTGTTGACAAAGTAATGTCTCTGCTTTTTAATATGCTAACTAGGTTGGTCATAGCTTTCTTTCCAAGGAGTAAGCATCTTTTAATTTCATGGCTGCAGTCACCATCTGCAGTGATTTTGGAGCTCCCAAAAATAAAGTCAGCCACTATTTCCCCATCTATTTGCCATGAAGTGATGGGATTGGATGCCATGATCTTAGTTTTCTTAATGTTGAGCTTTAAGGCAACCTTTTCACTCTCCTCTTTCACTGTCATCAAGAGGCTCTTTAGTTCTTCTTCACTTTTTGCCATAAGGGTGGTATCATCTGCATATCTGAGTTATTAATATTTCTCCCGGCAATCTTGGAGTGTTGGGTCCTTTCAAATGACATGTGGAGCAGGGAGATGTTAAGATTCTATGGTTGGTTAAATAAATCTGGCCACTTTATCTTGAGCCCTGGAATAGAAACCAACATTCTCTGATGATTCTTAATATAAAATGAAGGAAATGAGAAAATGAGTCAGGAATCACCCTCTTATCATCCCAGAATTTGTCACAGTCGGCAGCACATGAAAGTGTTTTAGGAGTTGATTGCTTTTCATTGCTGGATCATGTTCCATTGTATGAATTAACCACAATTTAGTCTGTGGACATTTGGGTTCTTTCTACATTTGGTTAAAATTTATAAAGCTACTACTAGTCTCTGTTTTCATTTCTCTCAGGTACTATTTTGATTCCCTCCAGTAAAGTGTAAGAGTTTGTGCCACTTTGTATCTTATTGGCACTTGGAATTCTCAGTCCTTTTAATTTTAACTATTCTAATAAGTGTGCCTCTCTCATTGTCGTTTTAATTTGTGCTGCTTTAATGACTGCCGATATTGCACTTTTCATGAACTTCTTTTTGCCATTTGTATCTTCTTTTGGTAAATCGTCTATTTAAACATTTGGGCTTCCCAGGTGGCACTAGTGGTAAAGAATCTGCCTGCCAATACAGGAAGCATAAGAGATGCAGGTTTGACCCCTGGGAAAGGAAGATCCCTTGGAGGAAAAAGATGGCATGCTATTCCAGTATTCTTACTGGAAGAAACCCATAAACAGAGGAGCCTGGTGGGCTACAGTCTATGGGGTTGCAAAGAGTTGGACATGACAGAGTATCTGAGTGCAGCACTGTTTCAATATTTTGGCTGTTTTCTTTTTAAATTAAAAACTTTGTCTTACTGAAGTATGACTTCTTTATACAATATGAATGCATGTGTGTATGCTTTGTCACCCAGTCATGTCCAATTCTTTGCAACTCTTTGGATTGTAGCCCACCAGGCTCCTCTGTCCAAGGGACTCTCCAGACAAGAATACTGAAGTGGGTTGCCATTTCCTCCTCCACAGGATCTTCCCAACCCAGGGATCGAATGTGAGTCTCCTGTGAATCCTGCATTGCCAGGTGGCTTCTTTACCTGGAGCCACAAGGAAGCCCATATATTAATAATGTGAATATGAGTCATTTATTAGATACATGGTTTGCAAATATTTTCTTCTATTCTGTATTTTGTCTTAATTTTCTTAATGATGTCTTCCAAAAAGTTAGTTTTAAATTTTGAAGCACAATTTATTGGTTCTTTTAATGAATGTAAATTTTGTGTACTGCTTATGAAATTTTTGCCTAACCCGAGTCACAAAGATTTTCAACTATGTTTCCTTCTAAAAGTTTTAAAGTTTTAGCTTTCATACTTAAGCTTATGGTCTACTTCAGGTCAATTATTGTATGTGGTGCAAGATAAAGACTGTGAATAAGATTTCTCTCCCTTCCTCCTTTCTTCTCCCCTTTCCTTTCCTCTCCTTCCCTTTCATACCTTCTTCTCTCTCCCTCCCATGCTTCCTCCCTTGCTTCTCCTTCTTTTTCCTCCCTCTTATCTTCCGTTCCTTCCTTCCCATATAGATGTCCAATTGTTCAAGTATCATCATTAAAAAAATCTTTTCTCCATTGAAATATCTAGGTGCCTTTGTAAAATAGCAATAACTCATATATATATGAGTCTATTCCTGTATTCTTATTTAATTCTACTGGTAGATATATCCCAATACCAGACCATCCTGTTTACTTAAGCTTTATAGTATAATCTTGGCAGGCAGATTATTCTTTACCACTGAACACCTGGGAAGCCCTATTCTTATAAGATGTTAAGTTCAAATAAAGTGATTTATCATTTCTGTGATGGCTTTTCAATCAGCATTAGAACAACTTATGATAACAATGACAATTTTTAAAAAGTTTTATAGAACTTACTGAATACCAAAATGGATCTCTTTTTCATACTTTGGTTATAGTATAATCTTGAAGTTGGCTAGCAGACATTTGATCCTGTCCAAAATATCTGTAAGACATTTGTCCTATGCCAGAGGATCCTTGGTATTTGGTCCTATACAAAATATTCAGGAGTATACTTTGCTTTATGCCAGATGGTTTTTGGAACAGGATGGAATATCAGGATCTTTTGTTATGGGCCAAATGTCAAGAACATTTTAGACAGGACCAAATGCTCTGTGAGCTTGAAATGAGATAATGAAAATACCCTCAGTTCAGCTGCTCAGTCATGTCCAACTCTTTGCAACCCCATGGACTGCAGCACGACAGGCTTCCTTGTCCATCACCAACTCCCAGAGATTACTCAACTCATGTCCATTGAGTCGGTGATGCCACTGAACCATCTCATCCTTTGTTGACCCCTTCTCCTCCTGCCTTCAATCTTTCCAAGCATCAGGGTCTTTTCCAATGAGTCAGTTCTTCACATCAGGAGGCCAGAGTATTGGAGCTTCAGCCTCAACATCAGTCCTTCCAATGAACACGCAGGACTGATCTTTAGGATGGACTGGTTGGATCTCCTTGCAGTCCAAGGGACTCTCAAGAGTCTTCTCCAACACCACAGTTCAAAAGCATCAATTCCTTGGGGCTCAGCTTTCTTTATAGTCCAACTCTCACATCCATACACGACTACTGGAAAAACCATAGCTTTGACTACACGGACTTTTGTTGGGAAAGTAATGTCTCTGCTTTTTCATATGCTATGTAGGTTGGTCATAGCTTTTCTTCTAAGAAACAAGTGTCTTTTGATTTCATGGCTGCAATCACCATCTGCAGTGATTTTGGAGCCCCCCAAAATAAAGTCTGTCACTGTTTCTATTGTTTCCCCATCTATTTGTCATGAAGTGATGGGACCAGATGCCATGATTTTAGTTTTCTGAATATTGAGTTTTAAGTGAACTTTTTCACTCTGGTCTTTCACTTTCATCAAGAGATTCTTTAGTTCTCTTAGATTTCTACCATAAGGGTGGTGTTATCTGCATATCTGAGGTTATTGATGTTTCTCCTGGAAATCTTGATTCCAGCTTGTGCTTCCTCCATCTCAGTGTTTCTCATGATGTACTCTGCATATAAGTTAAACAAAAAGGGTGACAATGTACAGCCCGATGTACTCCTTTTCCAAGCTGGAACAAGTCTGTTGTTCCATGCCAGTTCTAACTGTTGCTTCTTGACCTGTATACAGATTTCTCAGGAGGCAGGTCAGGTGGCCTGGTATTCCCATCTCTTTCAGAATTTTCCACAGTTTATTGTGATCCACACAGTGAAAGGCTTTGGCATAGTCAATAAAGCAGAAGTGGATGTTTTTTTGGAACTCTCATACTTTTTTGATGATCTAGTGTATGTTGGCAATTTGATCTGTGGTTCCTCTGCCTTTTCTAAATCCACCTTGAACATCTGGAAATTCTCAGTTCAAGAACTGTTGAAGCCTAGCTTGGAGAATTTTGAGCATTACTTTGCTAGCATGTGAGATGAGTGCAGTTGTGCGGTAGTTTGAACATTCTTTGGCTTGCCTTTCTTTGGGATTGGAATGAAAATGGACATTTTCCAGTCCTGACCACTGCTGAATTTTCCAAATTTGCTGGCATAATGAGTGCAGCACTTTCACAGCATCATCTTTTAGGATTTGAAATAGCTCAACTGGAATCCCATCACCTCCACTAGCTTTGTTCATAGTGATGCTTTCTAAGGCCCACTTGACTTCACATTCCAGGATGTTTGGCTCTAGGTGAGTGATCACACCATTGTGGTTATCTGGGTCATGATGATCTTTTTGTATAGTTTGTATATTCTTGCCACCTCTTCTTAATATCTTTTGTTTCTGTTAGGTCCATACCATTTCTTTCCTTAATTGTGCCCATCTTTGCATGAAATGTTCCCTTGGTATCCAATTTCCTTGTCTTTCCCATTCTCTAGACTTTCCCATTCTATTGTTTTCCTCTCTTTGCATTAATCACTGAGAAAGGCTTTCTTATCTCTCCATGCTGTTCTTTGGAACTCTGCATTAAAATGGGTATATCTTTCCTTTTCTCTTTGCCTTTAGCTTTAATTTTGTGGGTTTTTTTTTTCAATTTTTCTGTCTTTTAAAATTTTCTGTGCATTTCCATATAAATTTAAAAAATTTGTTTTTTATTGGTGAATAGTTATTTACAATGTTGTAGTTAATTATTGC